>JAYMSL010000082.1:0-43804 GCA_036897195.1 Plantago coronopus
CAGGAAGAAATCTAGTTGACTTTTTTTCTTTTTCTTGTCCAATTTGACATCATTTTCTTCACTAGATTTTTCTTCTGACAGAACAGATCCTAAATCTTCGTTCGGGATGGATTGGTGTGGTTCCTCTACGCCTAGGACACTTCCTTTTAGGGGTTCTTCTTGATTTTCTTGCTTTTTTTTGTTTTCTTGTTGTTGGAAACTTTCATTTCTCGTAAATGTTTTAGAAGGTTAATTTTTAGCGTAGCTTAATTTGGGTAGATATATTCTGTCTTTTTTTTACTTTATTGGGCTTTTGAGTATTTTGTAGTGCAGGCCCTTTGCTTCTATTTACTTTAATATTTGCTGCTCTTGTAATCAAGTATTCGAGCATTTCCTGTAAGTTTTTTTTGTTTCTTTTGAATTGTTATATTATTAAAAACACGTAAATTTAATTTGAAATATCGCTAGGTTTTGTCTATTTTTTCTTTATTTTTCAAAATTCTGGAGAGGGTCTTTATATATTAGGATTTTATCAATGTGGGTTTTTCAATTAGTTTTTCTTTGTCTTTCTGCTGTACGCTAGAATAAAGGAAAGATTAGCTGAAAAAGAATCCCCGTACTTTCTTCATAACTTAGAAGCTTTTGCATTTTGTAGTGTTGTGCTTTATTTACTAGCCTTAGACTTTGCCATTTTAGAATCCATATATTTTATATTAAAGTTTGCAATCATCTGTAATTAATAGGTTTGACAAGGACATAGTTTTGAGAATTCTCTTTAAGTTTGAGTTCAGGAGATTACAATTTGGAGTAAATTATTAGGTTTTGGAAATCTGGATATTTGATTATTGTTGTTGATTAGTATGATTTTTTTATTTTTTATAAATATTTCACGTGTCAGTTTACTTTATTATATACCTGTTCTGTTTCTTGTTTTGGAAATTTTAAGCCGCGTTGTGCTTTCTCTGCCTGCTTTTCTCTTTTTTATTTCTTTATTTGCTATATTTTATTGTTAAACTAACTGGGTTACATTTCGTTTTATTATTGACCGTATTGAGAATAACTTTGTTCCGTGTTATTTAAAGTCTTTTTTTTTTTTTAATTTTTTGTTTAAAAATATTTCCCTTGTTTTATAGTATTTTTGTTATTTTGTATATTTCTATTCGCAAAATACCCTTTCTCCTTCTTTCTTTAAAATCCAACAAAGTATTTTCTACCCATTTTCTTTAAAGAAAGCTTTAACAAGCACTTCTCTCTCCTTACATAATTCGATCTTAGTTCATACTAAATCTTTATAGAAGCTATATCTTTTTGCTTGATTTCTTTTCTTTCTGCATCTAATTTCCATATTCTTTAAATTTTTCATTCAAATTTTGAAAAGACTAGGTGTGACAGTGGTCTTTTCTTTATAATTTGATTTCCTATCTTAGGACAGATGCTTTGTACATATCTCTTTTCTCATTCATGTATTCCTTCTACAGGAGTAATATCATCATGGGTTTTGAGCTTTATGAGAGAAAGGCTTGGGATCGTTGCATTTATTCAATTATAATAAATATAATTATAGTATAATTTATGGAATTAATTAGAAATAAATAGAAAATATGAAATTTAAATAAGCTAAATGGGTGCTTTCTTTGAATTTGGTAAAATGGGTCCTGCTTCATCACAAGTAAGAAAGTATTTCGGGGGAAGTTTTACACTTTCTAGAAAAAAATATTCTTAAAAGGAAAAAGTCCTCGTGTACAAACAATTTTTTTTCTTTGATTATGATCTGATATCAATACTATACTTTTGTCTTTTTATGCAATCAATTTGCTGTCTTCTTTGGTTTTCTGCAATTTTTATTGTTCTTCTTGGTTTCCTTTTCTCTGATTTTTTTACTTTCTGAACTTTCTCTCATCCGTAGACAGTTTTTCATCATGGTTAAAGGTGGAGTGCCATTATAATTAATAGTAGGCCGTAGCGAACAGGTGTATAAATGAAATGGGGCAGTGAATTGGCGTGATTCACAAAATTTTAAATATATATTTCACTTTTGGTTTTATATACCGAGAATCAATAAAAAGATCTTGGAAGCAGTCAGAAAATAAATGTTAGGTCAAACACTTCTATGTATTAGTGCCGTGCTTATATTTTTTTGGTTTTTCTATTTCTAATTCTATTGATTGTGGAAGTCTTGTAAATTTCGTATAGAAGTAGGGATTTCTCTTTTTTTATTGGACATAGTATAGCGGTAGTAAATGGGATGAAAAACAAGTTACGATTAGTTTCAGTATAAGAGAATTTGGAAGTAAGAAAAGCTCAGAGTCGGACTTATGAATCAAAGAGAAACAAAACTTAACAACACTGCAAAGTAGCTGGCATGAAGTTTATATGTAAGGTTATTAGAGCATATAGGATTGGTTGGAAGGGCTAAGAAAGAGACTTTGAGGTAGGCTCAGAAAAGAAAAAGACTTCCTGAACAAGAATCTTTTTTGCGTAAACAACACTTTATTATATGGTATTTGCCAGGAGCCCGCAGCACTTCTTTCTAAAAGAAATTGGTCCTATATTTTTAAGATAGCATGAATCAGTATAATTTGGGATAGTAGAGTTGAAATAAAGGGGAAATTGCACTACTATACAAATTTTTCCCCGGTTTTTTTGAAAGATTAAAAAGCTCTGGATAACTCCAATAAATTCTACATGAATGGAAAAATAGACCCACGTTGTACTACCTTTCATCTTGTCAGTTAAGATTGGATGAAAAACTTACAAGAGTATTTTAAAATTATGAAGAATAAATAAGGAAGGGGTTGAAATAAAGAGCGAGTCCTACAAAGTGAAAATTCTTGTTTGGAGTTTACTTTTTGCCTAAAATGGATTGGAGTTGATACACGAACAGTAACGTGTCTTAATATGAAGTAGCCCTTAGAACCGTTTAAGGATCTTCCTTATATTATTTAGCGTAGGCTACAAAGAACGATGGGCTTTTTTTTTAAGTTATAAGTTTAGAAGGTGTCGGAAAATAGGTCACATAGAGTCAAATGTCGTAGGAAGGATACAAATTTTGGTTTTTAAATTATTAAGTAATTCGTATAAGATCCTTTCTTTTACTACTATTACTATACTAAGATTTCAATAAACGAGAAAAGTTCTAGTTACGCTTGCGGACTTATCATTGGCGTTCATGAGTCAAAAGCAACAAAGTATGTACTACTTTTTGAAATAGGTATGGTCGTCGATGCTATTTCTTTGTGGTTTAGACAAAAAATAACAGTGAAGGCACTTTTGACTTTTAGGTAGGATTTGTTTGCACTATCGCATGCAGCGTACTTATTTTATTTTTGCGAAGGTATTTGTTTTAGGATAGGTTGTATAGATGACTCATAGTCAATGTTTTGAGTTATTATAAAGAAACGCGAGGAATTTGAGGATCGTTTTGAGTAGTATTTCTACAACGGAAGAAAGAGTAGAAAGTCGAAACCTTTCTTACTGTGGGTTTAGGGTAGGGGAACACTTTTGTAAGTTAATTTAATAATAAAACAATACCGTGCGCATTATAAGACAGGTTTATATTATATATAGTAAATAGAATTAATTATAATATAAAAACACACATATATTTTATATAATAAGAATAATAAAGAAGGTCCTTTTCTGGTATATGTGCCGTCACGTGTACTGCGTTATTTCCCCGAGATAACTAAAAATTGAAGTGGAGTTTCCTACATTAGGCCCATTAATATGTATCAATGTTATAAGGTATCCTTAGTGCTGTCAAAAATCCCTTATTTGTATAGCTTGTTTGACATGGAATTTTTCACCCAACTTTTGGATTTCATGTTTTAATTTGATAGACAATAGGTTGCGAAGATGACATTCATTACGAGAATCTCGTGTTTTGGACAGTTTGGTTTGAGTTTTATAAAATTTAGGAAAAAAAAATGTTATTGGAGAGGGGGGATTCTAGTATGTTGGCGATAAACAAAAAGAATTTATAGTTAAAATAGGAGTCGAGTGGGGAAGAGGGACATTTGAAAAAAAAAATGCGAAAAAAGTCCGTGAAAGAGCAGGGAAATTCATATTTCTAATTAATCACGAACATAGGTCGATTATATGAAAAGAGTAGTAAGGAATATATAGCTCGTAAGCGGGGTGTGCGAAAATAAGTGTAAATAGATAGATTTAAATATTAGTAAAAAATAAGTAGTACATAGGCGTGAACATAGTTTATGAAATCAACGGAAATTTATATGATATATAGTGGTTATTATGGGGAAGTTAGTTCTTTATTAATTTAAATTAATAATAGGATCTCCTTTTGTACTATGAAATGGGTAAGTTCCAGGATCTGTGTAAATAACAAGGAATAAAGGATTATAAAAATGGCATATAATGAATAAATATAAAATGTGGGTAAAAGATTAGAATGCATATATCTAAGCAAGCTCATACCCAACTTGACTACGAATAAAAAATTTTATAGGATTTCTTTGTTAGAGTGGCTTTAGGACACGGAACTTTGTGGTTCTGGAGTGTAAAATATTAGTTGATCCGAGAGGGTTCGTTTTACGAATATTAAAGATTCGAAAGTTACCCATGGTTTTTGATGTTTTGGATGGGAAAATCGGATTGCTGGAAAGCTCCTGCAGGGAATTCTGTTTATATGGTAGATTTATCATTATACCTATAGGATGCTTTGTGGTATTCTGCCTGTTCACTTTGGGTAGGGGGCTTTGCTAATCGTTCTATAGTTAGGTTTTTTGTATTTCAAACGTTTGGTATGGAATCAGTAAAGGATTTGTTAAAAAATTTCTTTAGGTAATTTTTTAGGGAGTTGTAGGTGATGCTAGATTTCTTTTCGTAGTAAGGCAGTTCGTGAATAGGACAATTTTTGTTAATTTAAATAATAAAGGAGCATTTCGGTCATAGAGCATGTTGATTATTATTTTGTTGTAAGAAGCGGGTTTTTTTGAAGAGTAGGTTCTATTAAATCAACTTATATCTTATGAAATGATGTTAGGTCCCAAAAGACTTCTTCTTTAGAAACAACGGCCATCCCGGGTACGTTCAGGATGAAGCGGGAAAAAACAGTAAAATAAAATAAGTAATAAATAACGGTTTGATAACAGTAAAAACTTTAAAGTGCTCGTAAAAGAAAGACGAGGTTTTTCTCGATTTTCCCGGTAAAAAGAAGTTTCCTTTACTAATATAATAAAGTATAATAAAGATTATAAGTACATTCATTCTAATCACTTTTATAACGGAGACGAGAAGAGTTGAGTATAAATTTTATAAACAATGAAATGACATAGAGTTTTTTTGAGTAAATAAAATATGAATGCAGTCAAAATTTCACTAACAGCCTCGAAGTTGAGTCTGTTCTCAAAGTTCTTTACATTTTTGTTGAAGTCTTTTTTAAAAGAAGGACTTCAGTTATAAAACTTGAGGGTCTACCTGGCGAAGGTTTTTATGACTATTCAAAAAGAAGTAAAAGTTATTTATCATTGACAAATACAAAGGATTGGATCTCACTTAGAGTATAATTGAGTCAGAATTGCCCTTCATGGCTAGAAAGTCAAAAGGGGTTGATCTAGTAGAAGTTCTTTCAAGATTTTCGGTTTGTACTGTTAAATACAAAGTGTTGTGGTTTTGATCTAAAATTTTAAGATTAATTAAGTATTTGAAGTATGGTTATAAGTAATAGGTTTCAAAGGCTGCTTTTTATTAGAAAGAGAGCGTGATTTTGGGGTTAACTACTCTTAAATAGATATGAGGTCCGTAGATTGTTATAGACATACTTTGCCCTTTTTAGGTTTTTTGTTATTGGTGCAGGAGATTTAAGACACTGAAATAGTCGGTTTATTGTGAATTTACGTCTTAATATAAAGTAATAAAAGTCATTAAATTAAGTAAAAAAAAGTTTTACTGAAAAGAGAAATTCCAAATTCTATACACCTTGAACATTTTGGGAAGTCTGGGCTAGTTGCAAAAAAGAAATGTTTGAAAACAAAGAACCGACGTCAAAAAAGAACTTGCCGATAAATTTAATAAAAAATCTTTGCTTAGTTTAGTGGTGTTTTAATTATTTAGGGTTTTTGGAGAGTCTAAATCCTTATCTATCTAGAATTCTAAAAGTAAGTAGGTCTCTTGCAGCACCTCTCCTTTCTTAAATAAAGGATGGAGTTTGAGATCAACTTTATAAAAGCCATCTCCTAGTTCGCCGAGCACTACCCTCTAGCGCGGAAGAGGATTTCACGACATATATTTTAGATTTCGCTTGTAAAAAGGAGAAGCCAATAACCAGAGAACAATCAATTAGTCGTAAACTACACAAATAGAGCCATTCTTTAATGAACTAATTAAGTAAAGAGCCAGGAGGTATACATTTTCACTTCTTGTTTTAGTAAGATATGTATTTGAGTTTTAATATTAGATAAAGGAAGGATTCTAGTTTCAGAACGGAAAGTAGGAGATATAGAACTGAGCAACAGCCTAAAATAAATAAATTAGAATAAGATACGATTAAATGCAGCCCGGTGCAGGACGAAACGTTTGGGGCTAAAATGAATGTATTGAGGTCGTTGTTTTTGTTGAGTGCATAATGAGGATGAAGGAAGTAAATCTGTTTTGCATAGCCGAAAAGGTCTAAAATATGTTCTTTTATTCTTGGCTTGGCAGGGCATCTTTGAGATCTATAACAATTTTTTGACTAGTTTAATATATGATAGCTTCGGGTTCATAAATTAGGGCCCTTGGCCTTAAAGTATACATTAAGTTGGACTCGGTCAGTAGAATAACTATCAGAATTTAAGATGGCAAAAATTGAAAAGCTTTCCCTTTTGTACTGTAATGTTTGAGATTCGTGGGTTAGACGTATAAATAATATGTGACCGAGGGGTCGCGGCTCATAATTGGGAGAACCCTTTGTTATTCTTTTATTAATAAACTAACATAGCGTTTAAAGATTTTAAGGGGACGCGGCCGGAGCTCGAAAAGAATGATCTTTTGATTTTGGTCTTATCATTCAGTGCAGCTTCTTAGTCCTTGTGACAGCATTTTTGAAACATGAAATATAATATATTTTGCAAACAAGTATTTCGTACCTGTTATTTCTATCTTGTATTACTTTTTATTTTTCTGACTTCTTTTCTTTTTGCTGTGAATCTTTCTCGTTTTTTAATATAGGTCCTTTTGTGTTAGTTTTCCTTTTCTTTTTTTCTCTTTGGATTTTTTAATCTTTTTCTTTGTTAAAGATTTTCTATTTCCATTGTTTAATAAATTTATACTAAACTATACTAAATGAAACCGAATTCTAGAAGGATTCTTTTTATTTTTTATAGTTTTTATTACTACTAATAAAATTCTTTTTTTATTTAATTTACTTACTTTTTTAACCCGTTTTGGGTCCTTTTGGAGTTATGCGCAGGATTTCCTTGTTTACACAGACACCAACCAAATAAATGAAAAGAAAAGGTGGTGTATACAAAGTGCGTCCTTTTTAAGCTTTGTTTGAGTCTCACTCTTTTCATATTTTGCTAAAATAGATTGCTATGCCCAAGGTGTTTCTAGATTCTTCCGCGTGGTAATCATCGGATTTTTAGAGGCTGGGGCTCTTTTCGAAAGTCGAATATGAAAGGTAAATGAGCTAAAAAAATGAGATCTTAAAAGCGCAGAAATTTATTCTAACTAGAAAGGGTTTGGTGTGGTAGAATTTCATTATGAAGTGATGAAACAACTAGAGTAGACTTTATAAGTAAACATATATTTCTCCCCTCTGCTTAAAAGTAAGAAGTATGCGGGTATTACTTTATTATAAGTAGTGAAAATAACTTTAGAAGACAGTCTTTTACACATACAAAATTTTCTCTGGTTTCCTTTATTGACTTTGGGATTTCAGAGTTAACGTGTAGAATATAGATATAAAATTTAATATGGTCGTTGTTGGCTATTCGAAGAAGCTTTATTATTAAAAACATTTATTTATATACAACTACAATAAGGGCTTTCGATATACATCCAGATTTTTTGAATGCTGAAATTCTATAGTTTTTTAGAGCTTTTATTATTTTTTTCCTAAGAAAAATTATGCTAGTAAAGAACTTTTGTTAGGTTTCTTTGATTACATCGAGTGTTATATATTTAATATATATTTAGGAGGGCTTGTTGACTTTAGAGTATCATCACATTCTATCTTTATTTTTGATATCTATATGGGTTCTTGAAAGCTGTTTTATAAATTAAAAAAAGCAGAATTGAAAATATTCACCGCATCGTAGGTAAAGTCTAAGTAGAAATAAATTCCTTCTAAATTAAGGGATAATAGAAATTCTTTGAGCTGCTAGACAAAATATCTTAAATTTAAAAGTATGCTGCAAGCATGAATATAGAGGTGGTAAGGAATAATAAGAATGGGAAATTTTAGGTTTTATAGTTGTCCAGAAAAGTGCGCAAAATTATAGTTCAAAATCTTCCTCAACGTTGGTTGTTAATGAATTTGACAAACTTCTTACGTGGTAGGAAGATTCTAATATAGAACATGTGGTGGATAGTACAGAAGGCAGATTAGAATGAATGTATGAAAATGAAACGTCAACATAATAGTTAAAAAAAAAAAGCAGACTCACTTAATTTTGACCAAATAAAGACACAGATTTTGTAATAAAGATTATTGGAAGACTGCGAAAATACTTCACCTCGTATGAGTAGATCTTTTGACGCAGGGGTCTCTTAACACTCCGTGCTGATTATAGGTCTAGGACCAAGTAAATCTTAAATATACAACGAAAGTTTCTAGTTCTTAAAAGTTGTTTATGGATTAGTATTACGATAAATCAAGATTCAAAATCTTGCCATTCGGACAAAAAGATAAATGACAATGAATCCAAAAAAAGATTAGCATTACGCTAGTGTAAAACTTTGAATTATACATGGGAGTTATATATAATATTTAAAAAATCCACAACATCTAATGTATTTGGCTGTTTACATTTGAATAGTTATAATAACGCGGGAGCCTTTGAGTAAAATAAGATTGATACGCTATATGAAGGTTATACTCATAAGATATCTAGAAAAAATTGAAAAAAAGATTATAGTTCATAATATTGAATTGGTATTTAATTGTCTATAATCAAGAAATCTTGCAGAAAGATTTTTTTTAATTATTAAATTAAATACATTAGATTAAAAAGAGTCCTATATTAAGAGTTTTCGTTTAAATGTAAAGATAGAATCCTTAAAAATTTAAGAGGGAAGGGAGCTATTGCTACCAAGGGCATATAAAGCAATTAAGTTTTTTTAATTGTTGGAGGAGTTAAACATGATTTGCATAATATTCCTACTATTCGCGGTTATTTTGGTTTACAGCAACCAATGGTTTTTTTTAAGAAGATGAAGTTTTTCAAAAGATTTTAAATATATTATGCTTTGGAGAGATTTTCGTTAGTTCTGTTGGAACCTTAACTTAATATTATATTTATGAGCAAATAACATATGATGTAGTAAATTTTTTTATCATTTTGCATTATCTTTCTTTGAATTTCTGTTGGATTAAAAAAGCTTTCTAAAAATGAAGGATAATAACGGCAACTTTATACTAAAGTATTTTGCTTTTGCTAAATAATAAATTTATGGATACCCAAATTTTAAAATATTTTTTAATATTTCCTAACTTACAACTTAAACCTAGACTTCATAATAGGTGTTTCATCTAATTTGATTCTCCCTTTTTCTATAATTCTTTTTTTCTTTATATTTTTTCTTTTCCAAATAAATGTTTTTTTTAATCAAATCAATAAAAATTCTAAATACAATTTAATAAAGGTAGTTTTGAAAAGAATTTTTTATAATTTTCATGCATAGTTTTTACTACTTTTTTATTTAATTAATATTTAATATATTAATTTAAATAAATTTAAAACATTAACCTTTAAATTTGTAATTATACTATCTATGATTTATTTATTATATATTTAATTGTTTTCGTTCTTCTCCTCTTGTTTTTGGGGGTTCTTTTCATTGCTCGTTTAAAATTTTTCTTCTTTTTTTTTATTGTTCTGCTTTGGTGCATTTGACAATCCATCCTTATTTAAAAACGAATTCCAAGACTTTTTTTGGCTAAATCTAGCAATTACTTTGGATTTACTTTTTTTTTTAATCCTAAATTGTTTCTATTTTGGTTTTATTGTAGTTACTGTGTATATAATTATTTCTTTTTTCAATTTTATTTTATGTGTGTTGTTTTTTGTTCTCTCAACTCCTTAATTTTGGGAGAGTATTTTGTATTTTATTCTTTTTTTATGACTAAATTCTTACGAATTTTTTATATTTATTAGTTATCAATTAAGAAATTCAGGGTTAATTAATTAAAAACACTGAAAGTAACTTCGTCCTGGATGCTCCTAAATTGTAAAGAGGCTTTTTTGTTTTTTATTTAGTCGAGCCAGGTCTCCGCTTAAGCGTTGATCCATGTTTTCTAATATTTTTGTTTATTAGTTTTATTACTTGTCTTTTTTTTCTTTTTTGTGTTATTTTTGGTAGTTTTTAGGTTTGGGTTTTAGATTCTTCTTCCTTGCTTGTGCAGACATTTAATCCGGACCAAGCCTGCGTCTTTTTGTGAAGTAAGAGTGTTTTTAATGTCTTTTTTGGGGGGGGAGTTTTAGGAACAATATTCTTTATTAATATTTAACTAGTTACAGATTTTAGGTATGCTTAGTGAGGGGACTGCTATCAAGTAGGGGTGGGGTGGTAGAAGATATTTTTAGATTAGGATAGTCTGGGTTAGTTCCGTATTTTCTTTTTTGTTTGTCCCTTATTGTGTTGTCTTTTTCTTTCTATTTTTCTTGTAGATTTTTAAGGATGTCTTTCCTTGCTTTTCCCTTCTTTAATATCTATTTCTGTATTTTGGGAATGGGAATTTTTTTTGTTTCAGAAGTGAACTTTTTTTTATTTTAATGTTATTGTACTTAAATTATCTAGGATTGACTTAAGGTAGTTCTGCGTGAGTTTTTTAATATTTAGCTATCAATTTTATTTTCTAATAGAGAGGATAGCATAGAATTGACATCGTTATAATGTTTTTTTTTTTAAGTTCTTTTAATTTCTTTGTTGTCTGAATAGGTGCGCTTTCTTGCTTCATTGCGAGTTTAGATGACATTAAAATGAGGGCAATAGAGCCCGAAGTCTAATAACAGATTTCTCCTTCTCTGATTTTTTTGCCATTACTTTTCGTAGTCGTCAAAGTTATATTTCTTATTTTTTTGACCAAGATCTTTTTATTATTGTTCATCTGTGTTTTATTTTATTTGAAGATCAGTCCTTTTCTTTTTCTTCTGTCTTTTTCTCTTTAATAACTTGCCTTTTGGGATAAAACTTGTATCCAGAAGGTCAACCAAAGTACTTGTTACTTCATATATGCTATTTGCTTTTTCTACTTTTTCCTGAATTTCTTTTTTTTTTCGCGGAGAATAGATTACATTGTGTTTGGAGTTTTTCTCTTTTTTGTTGATTACACAATAAATAATGAACAGCAACTTTCCTCATTTTTAACTGAGAATTGTTGTCTTCTATTTTTGGCAGAATGGACGACAACATCTTGTGTTGATTTTTGTTCTAGATTCTATCTATTTTTTTTAATTTACTTGTTTTCCCTATTTCTTCTGGTTTTGTATTGATTCACCATTTTCCTTGAAGTTCCTTGTTTACAAAAGAAAATTAAAAATAATTTTTTTCGTTTCTGATTTGTTTAATTATTTTGTTTTAGTGAATTATATGGATTTGTTACTTGGTTGTTGCACTTTGTGTATTTGCTTCACCTCTTATATTAGCCTTTCAACTGTCTTTTTGACTTGTTTTCCTTGTTGTCGTCCACTTTGTTTTGCACCAAATAAATAAAATCAAAGGAAAATATATTCTAAAAATAACTAGGATATATATGATTATCTATTAATTGAGTATTTATTTCTTCACGTATGGAAATATTTATGTCTTCTTAGTTTTATTTTGTCTTTCTTATCTTTTCTCTTTTTTCGACTTTTGTTTTGAACTATATCTTTTCCTCCGTTTTTTTCTTTTGTCCCTTTTTTCTTTATCGTTTTTCTGCTGCTCCTACTTCTCTCTTAGGTTTTTTTCCACATAGTTTTTGTAATTAATAGAATGTATCCTTTTATCTTTTTAAATAGAATTTATAAAATTTTACTCATACAAAAAAAATGTTTACTTTCGTTTTTTGGACTGACCCCTCTCTTTGTTGTAAATGTTTTTGAGAACCAGGTATATGCATTTGGAATATATTATTATTTAATATTAAAGGTCAGTAGTGTCGTTGCTCACCATTTGAGTTTTAATTACACGTGGTTTTAAATCAAAATATTTGATATAGAGCTCTTAGACTTCCTCGTAAAAATTTCTTTTTGAATTAAAAAAACTTCTTCTAAGTCGGGTCTTTTCCTGTTTTTTCATCATTGTATTGTATGCTCTAGTAAATAAACTTGCAGGCTTTCTCCTTTTTAACAGCTCTGTTTTTTTCAAATATAATTATTTTTTTTATTCTTTCTAACTTTTTTCTTTATTCTTCTTTTTTTGCTGCAAGATTTTTTATTCTATATTAGTTTCTTTTTTTTGTTTTTGAGACTCTGGCTAAATTCATAACAGACACAGTTGTCTTAATATTTGGACTGAGCCTTTCGTGTAATAAATAGAGTATAAAAGGCAAAACTAATCCAAGCAATTTTCTTAAATAACTTAACTATATATAAATATAGTTAATCAAAAGAGATGTAATTTTTTACTTTTGCACGTTTTTTGTGCTAATTTAAAATGTAGTATTAAGTAAATTTAGATCCGAATTGTAGTTGTGGATGATTCGTGTATAGGTCTTTGGTCAACATTCATTATGGCAGATCTTTTCTTTTGAAGAAGCGCTTTTACTTGTGTAATTGCCCTAACAATAAGTGATTAGGGTTTGTTAAATGAACCCGGTATTCTATTGTTATACATTCAATGCTTTTTTGTTTTATTTATATTTTAATATAATGATAAGAAGTTCTAAGTAAATTTCTACTGAATTAGTTAATAGAATTTTTGAGTAGGGAGCTTGCTTATTTAGAGAAGAGCTGGGCTTTTATTCTCCAATATGGTTTTTCTTTTGCATTTGTTGTGTTAATTTTCACCTTTTTACTTTCTTGTTCTTTTGATTTTTAAGTGTTGCATGTATTACTAGAATTTTTTGAGAATGCTCTTTGGCATTTAAATGAGACTCACAGTATATATATATTTGTGAAATTCTGACAGAAATTTAATTTGTTGCATCCGAAGTCCGTGTAGCTAGTGGAGCATGGTCTTGTTAAATGGGTAGATTTTTGTAGAAAGGTTTACTTATAAAAAGAATGCTTTGTGTTTTGCTTTCTTTTTGGTTTTCGCACTCCCTCTGTTTCCTTGCTGGATTAGATTTGTCTTTGTGATAATTTGAAAAAACTCCTCTTGGATTTTACAGGAGTATGCTTTTTTTCTAATTTTAAGAATTTCCGAGCATACATTTTTAGATTTTGGATTATATGTAAATTCTTCTTTATTTAATCGTGTAGAAAGAATGAACTTATCCTATTTTTTTAATAATGTGCTTTTTTTAGGGGGTTAACGGATCTCAGAATTTCTGTTTAAATAAAAAGTTAATTTAAAATAAGGGACCACTTATTTATATAGATTTATATAGTATATATATATATATATATAATTTATATAGAATAAAAGATCTATTTATAAATATTTAGACAAATGGAAGTTTTCCCTTTATCTTGTTTTCGAAGTGCTTTATTTTATTACATTTTTTCTATTGAATAATTTTACTTTTGGGGGTAGGCATTCTTTATTTGCTTTATACTTTAGTTTAGTTGAATCTTTTTCTTCTCTCAATCTCTTTACTTTTTTTTAATTCTTTTCGATTCTTTGTACACAAATATAATAAATTTATTACGATTACTTTATTATTTATTATGAATTTATATTATTATTTATTAAATTATTAAGTTAAATAGTAAACATATCTTTCCAGTCGATATTGACAACAATAAGGATCCGGACTTTTCATCTGTAGGGAATAGTTTGTTGGTAGTGTTTACTTAGGAGAGGGCTGGGCTTGTTGTTTGGCAATGTAATAACATGAGCATCCTCTTTTTCCAGTCGACTTTAGTTCCGTTTATTTTGTGTGTTCTTTTTCCCAAGCAAGGATTGGGTTTGCAAGATAATTATATTATATCGATAATTTTTAATGTACATCTTTAAATTCTTTGTATTCATATAACTACGACTATTACTAAATTTAGTATTGCATATTATTTTTATTTATTTTGCCCACTTTCTTATTTTGTATTATTATATGTATTGAATTGTTGAATATAATTGACTATATTTCATCATATTTACATTTTAATATATAATAATAATAAATATATATGCCTCGGGGTAATAGGTCTCAAAGGCTGTTAATTATATGCTGATAAAAGCTGCTCTTAGAAAGAGGGCCTGGCTTCGGAGGCAGCTACTCTTAGATCATACACCAGAGAGGCCGTCCATAGATTAGACATACTTCGGCCTTTTTGGATTTTTTCCTATATTAGAATTTTTAAAAGAGGTGTAAGGCTGTGGAGTAGACGGTTTCTTGTGAATTTAAATCCTAATATAAGGTTAAAAAAGTCATTAAGTAGGAAAAGGGGAGTCTATATACTTCGTGCATTTTGAGAAGTTGGGCCCAGCTACAAAAACAGAAATGTTTGGAAGCGGGGAGCCCATGTCAAAGGAAGAACTTGTCGATGAATTTAATAAAATCTTTGCTTAGTTTAATGTTGTCTTAATTATTTAGAATTTTTTTGAGCCTAGAATCCGTATCTAGAATTCTAAAAGTAAGTCCATTACACACTCCTTCTTTAAAAAGATGGAATCTTAGATCATAGCCATTTTAATAAAGAAGTAGTTTGCCTAATACTCCTTCGCGGAGAGGGTTCCATGACATATGTTTCCGATATCGCCTGTAAAAAGACAAAGTTCGTCCAGTCAGTAACTGTAGAAGAATAAATAAGTTGTAAATTATACAAATAAAGTCATTCTTTAATAAACGACTTAAATAAAGAGCCGAGAGGTGTGCATTTTTATTTTCTTTCTTAGTAAATACATATTTGCGTTTTTACATTAAATAATTAGATAAAAGGGGGAGGGTTCTAGTGAAAGTAGGGCTGACAGCTTAAAATAAATAAATAAACTAGAATAAAGCAAAAAGGGTCTTTTTTAGAAGATTATACGCAGTCTGGTGCAGTGTTATGAGATGTTTGGAGCTAATAATAAATGTAACGGGGTCGTTGTTTTTGTTGAGCGCACAATGAAGGAATCAAATCTGTTTTCTATCACATGTCTGGGGAAGGTCTAAAATATGCCTTTAGATTCTTTTATTCTCTTTTAATGGGGCAGGGCACTTCGAAATCCATAATAATTTTATTGATTAGTTGTAGCTTCGGGCTCAAAAGTAGGTAAATTAAGGGTGGGAGAGGCTCTCGGGCCTTAAAGTATTTTTAAATTGGACTCGACCAGTAAGATAACTAGCATGGTGCAGGAATTGGAAAGTTTTTCTCCTGTACTATAATGTTTGAAATTCTTGGGTTAGATGTATACATGGTATTTTCTAGGGTAGTTGAGTGATCTCAGATCGTAACTGGAGGATTCTCTTGTTATTGATAAACTAACATAATATTTGAAGACTTTAGGAGGCAGAAGCCAGACTTCGAAGAGAATAAGCTTTTGATTTTGGTTTCGCAGCTTCAACAGCATTCTTTTAGAATGTAACATATAATATATTTTGCAAACAAGCATTTCTATTTCTATCTTGTATTATTTTTTTCCTTTTTCTTTATTTATTGTTCTTTGTGAACGATGATCCTTTGAGAACCTTTTTTTTGTTTTTATTCTTCCACTCACTCTGTTTCTTCCTGTCTGTTTTCTCCGGATTCTTGTCTTGTTTTCTTTTCTGTTTTGCATTTTTTCTCTCTTTTTCTTTTGTTTCCTTTTGGATTTTTCTTTTTTTACTTTGTTTTTTTTCCTTTTGTTAAATATTTTCTATTTCTATTGTTTAATAAATCGACTACTTTACTAAATAAGACCACACTTTTGATAGAAGGATTCCTTTTATTTTAAAGTCTTTTTACTATTATTTTTATTACTACTATTTTTATTACTGCTAATAAAATCCTTTTTTAATCCGTTTTGAAACGTTATAAGGTTATATATGGGATTTCCTTATTTACAGCCCAAATAAATAAAAAGAAAAAGGTGGTGTATACAAGGTGCTTTCGTTTGTTTGAGTTTTCATATTTTGCTAAAATAGGTTGTTATGCCCAAAAATTCTTTCGCGCACTAATCATCTTTTAGAGGCAGGGGCTCCTCCAATACAATATACAAAAGGTAAATGAACTAAAAGCGGTGATCTTAGAAGCATAGAAATATGTTTTAAGTAAAAAGAGCTTGGCTCTCATTATGAAGCAATGAAATAAATAGAATAGACTTTAAAAATAAACATGTATTACTTCCCCTGCTTAAAATCAAAAAAGGAACAGGCATTATTATAAGCAACATTATTATAAGCAATGAAAATAACCTTACAAGAAAGTCTTTTATACCATTTCGACAGGTTTCTGTCATTGACTTTGTGACAGATTTCAAAATTAAGATGTAGAATATACCAAAAGTATAGTATGGTTGTTGTTGGCCATTCTAGAAAACTCTACAAAAAGTTCTATTGTTTAAAAAATGTTATTTATATACAACAATAACAAGGGCTTTCTATATACATCCGTATTTATTTTCGAATGCTGAAATCTTATAGCTTCTCTATGATTTTTTTCCTCAGAAAGAATTTTCTTTGTGTTATCAAAGAACACTTTATTAGTAAAAGATCCTTTGTTATGTTTTTTAAAAAATGTTTAATTACATTAATTGTGCTTATATGGTTGAGAGCCCCCGCATTGGTTTTTTCATTTTAATATCTAATTAAGCTAAGGGGCCATAGAAATTTTGTGGACTGCGGAACAAAAAAGGCTTGCAAAAAATAAAACAATATCTTAGATTTAAAGGTATGATGCAAGCGTCGAAATAAAAGCAGTGAAGAATAATAGAAGGGGGATTGTCTAAGAAAATTAGTAAAGTTGTAGCTCAAAGCCTTCTCCAACATCGGTTGTTATTGAATATAAAACCCAAACTTCTTTACATGGTAGGTTGTTTCTGTTTAAAAAGAAAGTATGGTGGCAGAAGGTGGATTAAAATTAATGTATGCAAATAAAGCCTCGATATTTTAATTTTATAATTAATAATTGAAAAATGCGTACTTATTTAAATAAACCCTTTTGACGTAGAAGTGGAAGTTTTGTATATAGGGGCTACTCAAAGACTGCGAAAATACTTCAATCAATCAATAGTATCCTCGTGTAGATATTGGAATGAGGGAGGGCTTTTAGGGCCCCGTGCTAATTATAGATCTAGACCTGATAAGTTTTAAATTACAACAAAAGTTCCAAATTGTATCCGGATTTTAGCATAGCACTAAGGTAGTGTATTTGAATTTTACGCGGAGATTATATATAATATTCGAAAAATCCGCATCTTATATTTTTGGCTGTTCACACCAGAATAGCTAAAATAGCATGAAGGCCTTTGAGTAAAATAAGATTGACACGATGCTGGAGGGTCATATTCAAAGGGTATCTAGAAAGAGATTGAAAAAAAATATAGTTCGCAAGATTAAATTGGTATTTAAGTAAAGTAAATATATATAATCAAGAAATCCTGTAGGTAATTTTATTGTTAAATGTATTAATATAGAATTGATTTAAAGGAGTCCTGCTGGTTCCATATTGAGAATTTTTATGTGAGTTAAGTTGTGTAAAGATGGGATAGCCAAAAATTTATAAGAGAGAAAAAGCAGATAGTTGCTACTAGGAGCATATAAATAAATTAAAATTTGTATTGTTGGGAGGCATTGTTTTTATAATGCCCTGCTATTCGAAGTTATTTCGTTCACAGTAGTTAACGAGTTTTTTAATTTTTTTTAATAAGATGAATATTTTTTCAAAAAATTTTAAATATATTATGCTTTGTGGAAATTCTCTTTAGGAGTTTTAGTGTTATATTTACGAACAAATCTTATATGTAGTGAATAAAATTATTTTTTTTACTTGGGAGTATTCCTTTTTTATTGATTTAAAAAAGTTTTCTCGGTAACTTTAATCAAAGTATTTCATTTTTGCTAAATAATAATTTTAGGATATTTAGATATTTTTTTGTATTCCCCAGCTTGTATTGAATTTGGATTTCATAATAGGTGCTCTATCCAATTTAAGTTCGACTATACTTTTTTCTATAATTTTTTCTTTCTTTCTGCGGTTTTTTTGGTTTCTTTTGGGGCGGATTTCCTTGGAGTTAATTCTGGTTTTGAAATGGGAACGACTTCCTTTCCTACTTTTTTTGATGAAAATTCGTTTTAGAAGGAATTTTGTTATATTTATTTCTATTAATTAGAATAAATAATAAATATAATTAGACGATAAAGAAAATTCGATTGGTTAATCCTATAATGGATAAAAAAGAGGAAATTAGTTCTTACAAAAAAAGCATCGAAAAAGAGATTGAAAAACTTGGGTGGTTTACCTGGACTTAATTTTTTGTATTGATTTGTTGCAAGCATTCATTATTGAAAAAAAAGTATAGGTGTTATTTTTGTTGTCTATTTAATAACAAGGTTTCTTTACAAAGAAGGTTTTGTTTAAATGTATTTCTTTGTTAACAATTTTTTACTCTGGCAGTTTTTGTATGTGGTTATTGTTGACCACGATCTTTGTAAAATAAAGTATTTTCTGAGGTCTAGCGTCTGTTTGGGTTTTCTTTCTTTTTTTCTTTGTTTTTTCACTTGTGCCCGGTACTTTACATCTATTTTATTTCTTTATGATTCATGATTCTATTAAGAATCCGTATTTTTGCAATAAAAATAAAAAAAAATGGTCCGATGGATTATCTAATAATCCATGATATACTACACTACTATATTATATTTTATATATATATGCATATTATCCCTAAAATCTATTCCAAAATCCTTCTATATTAGATCATGAATTACCTTTTTATCATGTATAATCTCTTTATTTTGTAGATAAATTTCTCGACTAGTAAATTTCTAAATGTTTTTTTATAACTTTCTTCTACCTATATGTAAAATGTAAAAGTATTTTCTTTAAAAAGAGTCTAAAGTATAAGTCTTGCGTGTTAGTCAGTTTCTGAGAAAGACAATTATTGTCCGAAGGGGAGGGACTAATAAGATTCTTTTAGTCGTATCGGCTTTGTAGATAGTTTTTTTTGTTTTATCTTCTTTGCTTTTTTTTACATTATCAGATTACAAACTCATTTTCTTTTATTTCTTTATCGTCAGTTTTTCCGTGTTGTGGTTTAACATAAAATGTTCCCGTTTGACTTATTTTATAGCATTTCTTTTTTTTATTTTGTGTTTTTGTTTTGACAATCCACGATTTTGTTTTTGTGTTGTGTTAAGGTCCGTGTCATCGGCAATTCCTGGATGGGGTTGATGTGAGAGTGTTGGTTATGTCAAGTGCTTGTTTGTTTTTTAATTTTATTCAAATAAAAGTTTTTGTAAAGAATCAATCAAATGGGCCCTTGTGTTAACATTTCCCTAGTTTAGGAAGAGATCGTCATAAGCTACTTTTGTTTTTCTATAATGACAAAAATGAAGTGTAGTTCACGATCCTTCATGGGAGCTCTTGTATTTTGATTTGTTTTATCTTTATTTATTTATTTATTTCTGCGCGGAATCTTTATTTGCAACCTTCTTTGTTATATGATCTTTCTTTTCTTTGTTTTTCTTTCTGATTTCTTTTCCTCTTGTCTATTTTCTTTTTTTTTATCCCTTCTTCTTCTTCTTTTTTTTCTTTCAGATTTTGTTCTTTCTTTTTTTGATTCTTCTTTGTTTTTTTTTTATACTCTTTTTTCTATATTTTTTTTATCTTATCCTTTTTTCATATGTCTTCTATCTACGAATCTAGTTTTTTCTTGCTTTTTTACTTTTTTGTTTTCTCTTTTTTATGAACCATCTCTGCTTTTTTTTGATCATCACTTTCTTTTTTCTCTACTTCTCTCTTGGCCTTCTTTTTTTTTTATTTTCTTCTTTTTCTGTTTTTTATTCTTTCTTGTATTTCTATTCTTCTTTCTTTGTCTTTTCTTGTTTTTATTCTTCTTCTTGCTCTGATCTTATTTTCTTTTTTTGTTTGTTCCTCTCTGTTTTTCTTCTTCGTTATTCCCCTATTGACAAAAGATTTCCCGTGTCGAGTTCTTCTTGACTATAAAAATTTCTTTGAAAAGAGAAGTTTCTAAGAAGGGGGGCGAGACCGGGAAGAAAGAAAAGGAAAGACAGTAAACAAGTAGGCTTGGGAGGTTCTTTAAGTAAAGAGGAGACTACTAGGTTTTACTTACAAATACTAAATCCAAATAAAGAAAAGGAGGACTTGATTGAAATAGAAATCCTGAAAAAACAAATACTTTTCAGATTGGTTTTTTTAATCTAAAATTTTGTTACGTGGTTGTATAAACACTTAAAAATTATAGGGAAAAGAATTAGAATTTATACATTTCCTAATTTTTTTAATAATACGAAATAGATTCTAATAGCAAAGAGATGTAGAGTGCACAGCAAATAATTTCATTGAGAGAAATGGGAATTCTTTATTAAGCAACAATTAAAAATAAAATTATGCTTTTACGAAGAAGAAACGTATTTGTGAAGAAGAAGAGTTTTCTCTTGTGGGTTTCTTGGTTAGATTACTCTTTCTGGATTTCTGGTTTTAATTTTTTCTATCAAGATTTTAAGCCTCTGGTCTTTTCACTTCAATAAAAGTTTTTAGTATTCTTGAGCTTTGCGTCTCTCTATTATTTGTCTTTCTTCTTCTGTTCTTTTTTCTTCGATTGTGAAGCTTCGCTCTTCTCTTTTTCTTTTGTTTTATTCTTGTCGCGTGAAAACCCTTGTCCTTCTTTTTCCTATACCGGACAAATCTTTTTTTTTAGAAGCCTTCCCCTTTCTCTATTCTATGAATGTGCTTAGGAACTTCTTTGTTGACATTTCTATTGGTTTTTTCCTTCCCGGTATTTTTTTAAGAACGCTAAACACCAAAGTCTTTTGGAAACAGATAGAATAGGAGAGGCAAGGAGCTTTCTCTACTCTGTTATAAGAGGTTCCGGTTTTTTTTGATTTTCCAAGAAAAAGAAAAACGAGGGCCTTGCAAGAATTGAACCAGTGTTCTAGGTTTTTGAAGTGTATGCTTTATCTATTTGAATTTAGATATGTTTTCATAGTTATAAATTTCATATTCATTAAAAACCTTAAATCTTGAATTAAAAAATAGAATTTTAATTTTGTTTTACATTTAATTTTAGTTTATATATAATTAATTATATCTAGAGTTCTCGTTAATTAATTCTAGTTAATTTTTTAATTATTTATAAAAATATATAATTTATGCAGTATTTTGCATTACAATTTCAAATTCTTTATTTGTGTGTACCAGTTCTTCAGTGGATCTTTTTCAAATAATTCTTTTGGTTAATATATGTTAAAGTTGTATATTTCATGGAGTACATTAATTTCCTTTCTTTACTTTTTTCTTTACTTTTTTTATAGTTCTTCTTTCTTTTGACTTGCTCTTTCTTGTCTGTTTTTTCTTTCTCTCGTTTTTCTGGAATCTTTTTTTTTATCTCTTTTTTGTTCTTTCTAAATTTTTTTCTTGTTCTTTTTTTTTTAGTTCGTTTTTTTTCTCGTTCTTTTATTTTTATTTCTCTTCTTTCTATTTTTCGAGTGCTCTCGGTATTCTTTTGTTTCTTTCTTTTACTTGTCTCGTTGTTTTTTCCTTTTCGTTTTGTTTTTTTCTTATTATTCTCTATCCTTAATTTCTTTTTTGTCTTTTCTTCCATGTTTTTTTCTTTTTTTTTCTATTTAGTTTCTTGTTGTGTTTTTTCGTTTTATGTTTTCTTTTGTTTTTTATTCTCTTTTTTTATTTCTTGTTTTTTAATTATTGTATTCTCTGTTTCTTTATAGAATTTTGATTTTTAATAGTTTCTAAGAGTATTTTGTGTAAATGTGCTCGCTTGCTGCTTTTACAAAAAAACTTAACTAACTTTGTGACTAACTTACTTGAAATAAATATTAAAATTAGTTATAAAGTAAACCGGAAAGAAAGGATTTGTTTCTTCCCTTATACACACGGGGAAGTTATTTTGAAGCGAGGTCTTCTTCGAAATTATTACATCAATATTTTCATTGTTCTATGTTTTTCTATCTCTACTATATATTTATTTTTTTTGTTAGCTTTTTTGGTCTTTCTTTTTGTTGTATTTTTTTCTTCGTTCTCTTCTCTTTCTCTTGTCTTCTTCTTTTCTATTCTTGTTTCTATTTTTCTTTCTCTTTGCCTTTTATTTTTTTATGCTTTTTTTGTTTTTCTTTCTTATTTTGCATTTTTTCTTTTTGACCTAGATTTTTCTTTTCAACTGCCTTTTTCTCTGTGACACGTTCTTTTTGCTTCTTTTTGGTTTTTCCTTCATGTTCTCTTTTTTTTTGCTTTTTTTTTTTCTATTGTGTTTTGTTTTTTTTCTTTTGAGAGGATAGGAATTTTCTTGAGAGCGAGGATCGTCTTTGCGGTGAGTTCCTTCAAAAGCTAATAGAAGATCAAAGAATCTTTTTTCTAATACGGGGTGAAGATTGTTTCTGTCAAAGTATTATGTAAGTCAAGTTAAAGCTTCGTGCTAGAATTTGGAATGTTTTTCAGAATCTTATTCTTTCGACAGGGCGAAACCTCTTATTAGTCGTAAATAAGTAGCAGTACGAGGAATGTTAAGAAGGGTTCTATAAATACTGATTTCTTTTATTTGTTCAAAGATTCTGTTATTGGCAGGATTTTTTTCGTTCTTTTAAAAGCGGAGCTGCTATGGACTATGGATTAAGTATGTTATAGTCTTTTGTATTGTTTTGGAGAATCTTTTTTGCTTTCCTCCACTACTGTGTTTATTTATATTCTGCCTTCGAAAAGTTTTCAATTCTGCATAATATATGTCCTTAATTTCTTTGTTTTCGTGTTTAATTTTTCTATCTGGTTGTGTTGTTTTATCGCAGTTGTTAATTTTTGCGAATGAAGTGTTCGCAGAGGGTTTTGTTCTATTTTGTTCTATTATTTTCCTATTTTTCTTGTTTCTCCTCTCTCTTTTTCTTTTTTCTCTATTCTTTCTAATTTTTTGTTGTTTTTCTTTAATATTCTTTTTATTTATTTCTTTTTTGTCTTTCTCTTGTTGTTTTAATGGATTTTTTCTTCCCGCTTTCTCTCTTGTATTCTTTCTATTTTTGTTTTTCTTACCATTCGATTTTTCTTTCTTTTTCTTGTGTATTTGGTTCTTTTTTGTCTATTCTTTTTTCTATTTTCTTCTGCTGGATTTCTTTTGGCATCCGTGATTCGAAAAAGGACTGGCACGAGTTTTTTGTCGTATTCTCGTAAGTGTGAAGTAGTCTAGCTTCTCTTTTTTGACTGCGCTTGAATTTTGTATGAGTCATTTCAGAAACTTATTTCCTGCCTAACCGGGATTTTCTAGTTAAGTTTTTGTTAGGTTTTTCCTTGTTTGCGTGGATTTTGGATTTTTATAGTGAATGTATCTTGGCCCTTATTTCTACACTCACCACTCTGCTTTGGATATAGTCAATGTGGAATTTCTTTTCGGGTGTTGGTTTGATTCTGATACTCCTCTCTATTCCATTGCTGCACTTTGTGATTTACTTCGCCAAAGACTGCTTGTTTGATTGTAAGTTAATCTCAATCTTAAACTAGTCTCTAAAGTATACATAACCTATAGGACGTGAAGGATGTTGCACCTATCTAAAGACAATGGCTATAAAATATATATACAAATGTTTTTGTATTCTCTTCTTTCTTTTTTATTTCTGCAGCTCCTGTCTTTTTATTTTGTTCTTTTTTCTATTCTGTGCTTTTATTTTTTCTTTGTGTTTATGTTTTTTTTTTGATCTCTCTCTTGTTTTTTCTTGTCTTTTACCTTTCTTTTCTTCTTGTCAGTTTTTTCTTTAAGACTTTCTCTCTTCTGTTTTTGTTGTCTTTTTTTCTCATTTTCTTCTTTCAAGCAATTTGGTTGGTTTTTCCCAGCTTTTGATTCAAAAAAAATTTATTTGATTTCTCTTGAAAGTATTTCTTTCTCATCAGTAGACCCTTTTTTAATGGACTAGCCTTTTTCGGGATTATTTATACGCAAA
Organism: Plantago coronopus; assembly: GCA_036897195.1. Lineage (NCBI taxonomy): Eukaryota > Viridiplantae > Streptophyta > Magnoliopsida > Lamiales > Plantaginaceae > Plantago > Plantago coronopus. The sequence goes on from JAYMSL010000082.1 coordinate 24,308, forward strand.
GAAGAATTTCTCTGTGAATGCATAGAATTTAAAGGGAATGTTTATTGGTGGAGTTCAGTTCGTTAGTTAGTTAAGCAGCTCTTTGCTTTTCTTTTATTTTGGTTCTTCCTTTTTTTGTGCGCATTTTTCACTTGTTATATATGTATATAATATATAATTTTTGCTTTTTAGTTGGAAGGAGGATATTCTTTTGAGTTTTTAGTATTATTTATTTAGCACAATTTTCTTTGCATCTACTTTTGAATTCTCTAAATTCTTCTTTTCTGGTTTTTCTACTTTACCTTGAAAACTTTTTTGTTTCGTATTTTTAAATCTAAGGGCTAGATCCTTCTTTGGTGAATAGATGGAGTGTTTGCTTTCATCGGTTTTGTTTTTTGTTCACAAGGCTTTTCCTCTATTTTATTTTCAATATATTCTTAAAAATGATTTACTCTGCTGACTAAAGTTTAGGGCAGAGGATAGGAGGAAATGCTATAATTGGTTATGGGGGCTTCTATAAAGACAGTCTGTGATCAAGCAATTTATGTATGTTCCTGTTTTATATACTTTCTATTTAAGAGAAGATGTTGTACTTTATTCATACTAGTAAAATCCTTATGGGGAATGGAATACCTCCATTTTAAAATTAGTGTTCGGTAAATCCGACTTCGTATTTCTAAAAGAAACAGAGGTCAGAAGCAGAGCTGCAATGAAAATTCATAGAATGCAAGTAGATTTTTAGGATGAGTCAGTCCCAGATTTTCCAAAGATTTGTGAGGATGGATGTGGGTCTTCTTTTGAGGGTGTTCCTTTTTTCTCTTGCACAGAAATAAAGGACGGATTTTTCACTTCATATCGAATGCGGGGTTAATAGACATGAATAAGTCATTTTTGAAGGAAATCTAATTATTAAGCCGAAATTTCCTTTGAATTCACTCAACGGAAAGCACAAAAACTTATTGGAGAAAGTGGGTATCTTTTTAGGTTTTTTGTTTGGATTTGTTGGCTTCGAGGGATTCTTCCTTATTTTTAATTAACATTTAGAAATTTTTGTCTGTTCTGGATTTCCCTTTGAGATTTTGATTTCATTTTTTCATTACTTTCTCTTTTGTTATTCTAGAATCTTTTTTCTTATGGATTTCCTTCTCTCAGTCGTTCTCGTTCTATCATTTCTTCTTTATTTTTAAGGTTCTTGTTTTTGACCCTTCTTTCTTTCCTCTCTTTTTCTTTTGTGTCTGGATCTCTCTTCTGCTTTTCTGACTTATTCTTTCTTGTCTTTCTTTTTTCTCTTTGTTTCTTCCTGCTTTTTCTTTCTTTTGTTTCTGTCTTTTTTTCATCTCTTTCTCTTTTTCATTGTTTCTTTATTTTCTTTTTATTTGGATCCTTTCTCTTTTTTCAGTCGCCGCGGCTCTTTTTGGAAATAATAAGGTACCCATAGCATTTATTTCATGTATTAAAGTGGTCAATTTGTGAAATTTAGTATGTCGTTAGTTTGAATTGTACATAAGAGGTTGGCTGTTGAGTAAGAGTTTTCCTGCGAGCAGAGGTTTTTTATTACAAATTGTTGTCATATAATATTTTGTGAAAGTTTTCTTTGTTGCAATATTTCTTTTGCTTTCTGGCATTGTGTAAAAGCTGTTTTGTCTAAGATTGTTTAGAGAATTTTTTGTTCCTGCAATCCGGGTCTAAGATTAATGGAAAATCTTTTTGGTTATCTCTCTTATGTCTAGAAAAGTTCTTTTGTTATCTAATTTTTTGCTATTGATTGTATGTAAGTCACGAATAAATAGTATTCTTTTGCAGGTGTTCCCACAGGAATCTTATTTATATACAAGATTCTTCATCTTTATTAGTATATTAATGTTGTTGATTCTTTCTCGAAAAATGAGGATGTCTTCTCCACGAGAGGTTTTTTCAGAACGTTTCCGTCAATGTAATTGAAAATTCTAAAGTGTGATTATGGTTGTTGACATTGATTTTTTCTGGTTCTTTCTATCTTCTGTTTTTTTTTCTTTATACGCTCAGCTTGCCTGCGGCATCCTTTTTTTTTTTCTTCTATTTTTAATGCCTATCTTTCTGAATTAAATACCTTGGTTTTGAGAGAACTCCTCGGTTTTCTACTAGGTCCTATTATGGATTTTCTCTGCCGGTGCTTTGAGATTGCTCGTGGATTTCTCGTTATTTTTCTCTCCGCCTTTATTTTTAGGTAAGCAAGAGGATAGGGTTTCTCTTCGTAAGAAGTTTTTTGTTTTTTTTGCCTTAATTTCCTTATATAGTTTTGTTATATTGTGTGTGAAAATCGTGGACGAAGCGCAAGTTAGTCGACTGCAAGGAAGCTTTCTTTTAGAATTTTCTTTTATTTTTGCTCATGTGCGTTTTCTATTTATCTGTTTTCTGTTGTTGTTTGGCTTGCTTTTTTCATAAGCTCTTCAAGGACATTTCTTTTAAGATATTTAGTTGTAGGACAAGGTAGCTTCTTTTTCTTATTTGTTGTTGGCAGGCCTGTCCCCTAGTTTTCTGATTCTTTACTTTTTCTTTTTGGTTTTTTATATTCTTAATTTTATTTTTTTAATTGTATTTGACTAGAATCGGAAAGGGAATCTTTTGGATTAAATAAATATTAAAAATTAAAAGGTGAATAATAAGAAATAAAATAGCAAAAAATTAAGGGTAGTTAAATAATAGAATAATTAAGATTGACTTGAGTTTAGTAAATATTTATTTATATTTAGAAACTATAAGGAGTTTAATGAGCCATAAATTATTTAAAACTTTAAATAAAAAATAAAATAGTATAATATAGAAGTAGATATATATATTCTTTTGAATAGATTTCCTAATACAAGTCTTTATTCGGCATTCTATATAAAATAGAAAATTTAAATCTATAAAATTAGGTAATCACTTGTAATAGAATAAAAAAGAAGTAAAGTTCTGAACAATTTTATAATTAGATTTGTTTTCTCTGATTCAACCAAGTACGCATATATTATATAATAGATGTTGTTATATACAAGTGTGCATGGTGGTCATTATATAAATATTTCTATATCTAAGGTAAATAATTTCATTTAATATATTCAGGTGGATTCCAAAAATTATAGTAAGTGCATCTAATCTACTACTATATTTTACAAGCATAAGTTTTTTGTAGCTAATCTCCTTGCTGCATGAGCAACTACGTAAAGGTGAAGTGTTCTTAAATAGTCATAACAAGCCAGGGAGTGTTTTTCTTTCTCTTCTTATTTTTTTATTGTCTTCTCTTTCTTCCTCAGCAGAGTTCTTTTTTATTCTTTCTCTCTTTCGATCTTGTTTTTTATGATCTTTTTCTTGGGCACCTTTTTTTTTCATTTGCCCTTTTCCGCCTTTGCTTTGTTTCTCGTTTTCTTTCTAGTTTAGGTTAATTTTTCTGTTGCTTGCTTTTTTGTATTGAATCATTTGTAATAATTACTAAATCTCTCGCTGGTGGAGTGCTTTTTCCTTCGTGTTTCTGCTTTGAGTTGTAGGAATTCTTTTCTGTTTTAATTTTAAGTGTATGAATTTTTTAGTTTTTGTCCGTTTTTCCCCTCTTTGGTAGTGGTCTAGGTTTTCATTTGGGTTTATGATTACTTGTGAGTTTAGGATTTGACATGAAGGAAGATTTTCTTATAATTTAGTAATGGGATTATATAATAGTAATAAATTGTATTTATATTTTGTTATGAATTCACACAATTTCTTTTTGTATTTTATTATTATTAAAAAAAAATTCTAATTACTAAGAAGCTACTCTCTTTTTATTTTTCTATTTTCATAATTTAAGAAATTTAATAGCTAAGTAGAGTTATTCCTCTATTTGTTACGACTTTTCTATTTAAATTTTTCGAGTTAATTCTAATGACCAAAGTCGATCTCCTTTTTGTATTTACTTTGGTGAGTTATTTCTAAGTTATTAAGTAAACTAATACTAATTAATTGGAAGTGTGCGTTGGATTTATGTTTCTGTTCTTTTTGTAATTTATAACTAATATCTTTACTATACTAAATAAGTGTTTTTTTACCTCTACCTAATTTAATTAATATAACTTGAACCAAGGAATTTCATATTCCGATTTACGATTTTCTATTTTAGATTCTAATTCTCCTAATTACTTTTTATTTTTAACATTTCCAATCTTTTGATCGTCTTTTTATTCTCTTTTCCTTTCTCTTTTTTTTTTCTTTCCTCTATGTTTTTTTCTACTTTTTTTTTTGTCTTGTTTTCTTTTGTTCTATTTTTTTCCTATCTTCTTTTTTAATTCTTTTGCTTGCTTTTTTCTTTCTACTTTTTTTTTCTTCTTATTTTCTTAGTTTTTTATCTCTTTGCTTTTCCTTGTTCCTGTTTTTTCTTCTTTTCGTTTTTTTGTCTTTTTTCAACCTCTGAGTTTTGTTTTTTGATCCTTCTTTTATGTTTTTTTCTTGTTTCATGGTTATTTTTTCTAACCTTTTCGAACCCTTTTGGAGGGGGAAATTTGCTTTCTGCTTTTTCTTTTTGTTTCTTTTCTTCGTCTCATTCTTATGGAAGTTCTTTTTCTTTTGTTTTTTTTCTGGAACTTCTGCATTCTCTCTTTTTTTTCTTTTCGGTTTCTCCATTACCTTTGGCTTCTTTTTCTGAGCCGAGTTTTCTTTCTAATTATATTATAGCTTTAGGTTGAGTTCTCATTCTTGGAAGTCTTTCTCTTTTAGTGAGCTTGACTTTTCTTTTGCACAAGTAGTATTTGTTAAGGTGGTTAAGTGTTTGTTTTCTTTTATTTCAATTCTTTTTTTTTCAATTCTTTTTTTTTCAATTTCTTTCTTTAATTTTTGACAATTATATAGCTTATTTAGGAGGTCTTGAACAGTTTATTTTTCTCGATTTGGAGTTTTTTCTTTTGAATTTCTGTCTTCTCTTCTCATTTTTCCATTTTGGAGTATTTCTTCGATTTCTGGGAGATAGGGTCAATGTAAAATCTATTTAATTTTTCTTTAGTTTACCATTCTTTCCAGTGCCGGTCTTTTTGTTGCTTTTTTCTTTTAAAGTTTTTTCTATCATATGGGTCTTGGATCTCTATTTTGTTTGGGGAATTTTGTTTCTTTTCTGTCTTTTTCTCTCTTGCCATTCTACCCTTTTCTCTTTTTGGATTCTCTCTTCTTGGATTCTTGCTATCATGTTTTATTCACTATAAATCTTTTTCTGCTCTATTTGGAATTATTCGATTCTATTTGCTTTATACAACCTTTCGTAGAATTTTCTAGTTGTAGCGAATTGTCATGGAAAATTTTATATCTTTATTCGCTTAATTTGGATTTTGGTCGCGGCGATCGTCTATTTCCATTGTATTTTCATTTTCTCAATTTTGTTAGGCAGGCATTCTTTTATTGTATGCTTTTTAAACTGATACCGACGACTAGAATTATATGTAGTCCTTTTTAAACCTATATCATCTATATTATACAATATTTATTAAAACAGGATCTATTTATTTATTTATTTATAATATATAATTATAATATAATTACTGACTATATATGGAATTTCTTTTATTCTATACGATACCGATACTATACAATAGGTTTTCTTGTTCATTTAGAAAATTCTGACACAATACTTGGGAATTATTTTTTTTAAGTAGAGACTTTCTGGTGTAGTCTTAGTAGATTTCTTTAGGGAAGGGGAGTCGAAGTCTCTAATTTTCTTATACAAGGTACTTCTTTTTTGAGTGAGTTTTTTATGTTTTTGTAAATTTGGAGTTCTTTCTTTTTTTTTTATCGTGTTTTAATCTGTCTTTATGATTTTTTTGCTTTGTATTTTTTGTTTGTTATTTCTTTTTATTTCCTTTTTCTGTTTTGATTTGTTTTTTCTATTATTTTCGTTTTTTTCTCTCTTTCTATCTTACTTTCTTTTTTTTTCTTCTCTGTTTTGATTTTTCTTTCTTCGAGAAGTTTTTTCTTTTTGTTTTGTTCTTCTCTTGTTTTTTTGTTCTTTCTTTTTTCTGTTGTTTTTTTTCTTTGCTCTTTTTTATTCTTTCTGCTTGTTTAGACTTTCTTCTATTTTTTTCGGTACGGGTTTTTCTTTTGCTAGAATTGTGTTTTCGACTCTCTGTTTTTTCTTTTTTCTCAGAAAAGTTTCTACATTTGATTCTCTTCTTTTTGTTTTTCGAGTCACTTTCCAATCGTTCTTTCTATGGCTATGGGTGATTCCTTTTTTACTCTAATTTTTTAACTCTATTCCTTGCGAGACCCATTCTCTAGTCGATTCTTTCTTTATTTTTAATTCTCAATGCAACTTCTTGAACTCGTAGACTGTCTGCTTTTATATACGCAATAACCTACTTTGGACTTTATTCTTTCATTATTTAATAGATTTCGTGAACTCGAAGCCTTTCCTGCTACATAGATTCTGGAAAAGAAAGGATTCCCAGATTGTCTCTTGCTAGTATGATCTTATATATGCAATGCTTTTGGAAGGACAGATTTCTTTCTTTTATGAATTTATTATATTAGGTCATTTTTGAGACTTCTTCTTTTATATACGTCGCAGGTTCTTTGTCTTTGTAAAAACTTTTTTTTCGTTATTCGTTTCTTTCTTTACTCCTTTTTCTTACGCGGTTGTGATTCTGTTCTTTCTTTTTTTTTTCTTTATTTTTTTCTGAATTTTTCCTTTCTATTTTATTATATATATTAGTTTTATTAGTAGAACGAAGTAGACGACAACTTTTTTCTTCATTTTTCTTCGGATTTTTATATTTTGTTCTTTTTTTATGCTTTCTATATTTGAGGAAATGGACGACAACCAAAATAAGAAAAAAGCAAAATAATATGATTATTTGGAATTGCTTGTGTGTTTAGACGACAACGAAAAGAATTATTCCAACGACTGTAATATCTTCTTTCTGTTTCTTTTTCTCTTGTTCTCCGATTCTTTTACTATTGTTTTTTTCTTTGACTTTGCTTTTTCTTCTTTCTCTGATTATTCTCTTTTTTTTTTTCTTCTCTTCTTTTTTTTATTTTTAATTGTTATCTATTTTGCCTTTCTTTTTGAAAGCAGTCCTATTCCCAAAGTTTTTCCAAAGTGTTCTTGTTTGTCATTCATTTCTATTTTGATTTCTGACAAGATCTTGTATATTTTGTAATTTGTATGTTATCGTATATTGTTTTGTATGAATTACTACTTTATTTTAGTGTTTTTTCTTTTGATGTCTATTTGCATTTTTTTTAATAAAATTCTTGTTGTCGTCTATTTTTGGAATAACAAAACTTTATTATTAAAAATTTTTAATTGTAGTTAAATTCTAGAAATCGTTTTTGATCTACCTATATTCTATTTCTTCCTTAGAGATGTTTTTCTTTTTACATTTACAATAACTTTTTATTTTTTTCTCTACTTTCTTTTTTGTCCTTTCTTCTCTGTCCTTTCTTTCTCTAATTTTTTCTAACTTCTTCTTTCTCCTTTTCTTTTTTTCTGATTCTTTTTTTTGTTTTCTTTGTTCGATTCTTTCTCTCCCTTGCTTTCTTTTGTAGAATAATTTGATGGATTCTGGCAGTGAGTTAGCAGGCATCTATCATTTCCAAAGACCCTTTATACCAGGTTTTATCCCGGGATTCTGTTTGATTTGGTATTGCTTGTAGATTATATAGCATTTATTTTATTCAATCGGCTGACTTGACTCAAACTACAATATGTATTTCTGTCACTGGGAATACACGGACTTTTATACTATAATTCTTAGTAAGCATTAATTTGCAGGCTTTGAATCAGTTACCGTTGAGACTTAACTACTATTCATCCGTAATTTGGTTCTGAACAACAAAGCCATTCATCTACATTTTCATACTCTATACCATGACTCTAAGTCTCTCCCCCACGTACTGAGCAGTCATTTGAATAACTTGCAATAGGCTTGGGATCTGATTGAAAAGCTTTCTTTTCTTTTAAGAATCCCAGTGAATCCTAGTTTTTGTATACGATGATTATAAGAATTTTTATTGATAAAGGATAGATCTATTTTATACTAGTATTTTACCCATTCTATGAGCGGCTTTTTACTATTTTAAGATTTTCCTATCATTAGTAGTTAATAGACTTTGACTCTTTATACGATAACTGGATTTTCTTTTTTCTGCTATTTTTAAAAAGTTCTACAAAAACAAGGAGTTTTCTTAGTTGGGTAAGTGTGCACTTATAGACTATACGACAACTTTCATTCTTTTTTTTTATCTTCTTTGTTTTCTTTCTCTACTTTTTTCTATTTATGGTTTCCCCCTTTTTCTGTTTAATTTTTCTATCTCTTTTTTCTTTGTTGTCAAAATAGACGACAATTTTTATTTGTTTTCTTTTTCTGACTTTTTTTGCCAAGACTTTTTCCTTTGAGAGATCCTGGGATGGTTTTCTTCTCATGTGTTAGCATTTTCCTTATTTTTTCCTTTAATAACGAAATTTTTTAGCTTTTGTTTCACATTTATATCTTTAATAAATGATTCACGATTCTTTGTTTTTAAAAAGTATCTTTTGTCTGTGGATCTTTCTATGATATTTATATCTATCCTTTCGAGTTATAGATTTTCTTATTCTAGTTTTTCTATTTTTCTGCTTTTTTGTAAGTCCAAAGCTAGACTCCGGTAGTAAAGGATTTCTTATTGGGGGCATTGTTTTTTTGTCTTTTTCTTTTTATCTTTTCTAACTTCTTTTTCATTCTTCTTTTTTCTTATTATTCTTTCCGAACCTTCTTTATTTATTATGTCTCTTCTTTCTTTTTTACTTGTTTGTTTCTTGTTGTGTTGCTCTTCTTTTTCTTCTTTCCCTTTGTTGTTCTTTTTTATCTGGTGTTAGGCTTGATGGATGACAAAGGGTTGTCGTTTTTTTCTTTTGTTCTCTGTTTGTTTCTTTAAGGGGATAGGGGCCTTATTTCTTGTTCTTTGCAGCAAGTTTCATGCGCTTTTGATTTTTGGGTAGAGGTGTTGATTTCGAGAGTTGCTTCTTTTTTCCTGTTGTGTTGCTTTTTCTTTGGCTTTTTTCTTTCTTTTCTCTGACTTTCTTTCTTCTTTTTTATTTTTCTTCTCGCTCTTTTTCTTTTCTCTATTTTCTTTCTTTTTTTGGATCTCTTTGTGTTTTTTTGTTATGTCTTCTGATTTTTCCTTTTTCTTTTCTCAGACAGGTCTTCTTTTTTCTTATTTGCGTCTTTCTTGTTTTTTTTTCTTTTTCCATCTCTTCCTTTCTTTCTCTCCCTATTTCTTCTTGTTTTTCTGTTTTTTTCTTTCTTGCTAAATTTTTGTATGGTAGGGTAAGATCAACAACAATAGCCCTAGATTAAATTAAGAGTGAAAGATTTCTTTCGCAGATTTAGGAGCTAAATTCTTTCTTCGAAGATCTTTGCTAACGAGTTGATTGAAGAATTTAAATTACCTTTCTTTGTTTTCTTTGTGTCGTAGGTTTGGTAGTACTAGCTTTTTTAGTTTATCAAACATAGCTAGATATCAATTCAATCCTTGCTGTTAATATAAATATAGGTAAAAACTTTCTTAAAATAGGTTTTTTCTTTCTTGTTTTACTGCTTTTGTCTTTGTTTCTTCTTATTTTTGTTTGTCTTGTGGACTTTTTCTTTGGTCGTTGAATATTTACTACCATTTTTTTAAAGATTTATTATTTTTATGAGACTTGTCCTTTTTTCTTGTTTTTGGTGAACTCTATTTGCTTCTTATAAATTAATTGAATTCTTTGTAGGTCTATATATTTATCTTCTTTTTGTATTGTTGTACAAAAAAAAGAGACCTTTTTTAAGCAAGCCGAGGTTGCTCCTAATTTACATTCAATAAGAGATAAGTTGTGGTGGGTATTTGCATTTTTGATTTTTTCTCTTGTTTTTTTATTATTTGTTTTCTTTGTCTTATTGTTTTTTTCTGTCTTTTCTTTTTTTGTTTTAGTTTCTTTTCTATTTTTTTACTCTTTTGTTTCTTTTCTTTTTTTTCCTGCTCTCTTCGCTTTTTTTCTCTTCTTCTTTTTCTGTTTCTATCATGTCAATCAAGTTTACTCTTTTTCTTTGTTTGATTCTTCTTTTGTTGTCCTCATCTTTTCCCTCTTTCTCTTCTCTGGTTGTTGTTCTTTTGTCTTTGTTTTTCTATTTTATGTGTTTTTTCTATCTTTTTTCTTTTCCTGACTCTTGTTTTCCTTACTTTTTATTCTTTTTGTTCTTCTTTTTTTGTATTTTGCGTATTTATTATTCGATCTATTGTTTTGTTGTTTCTTTCCTATTGTCTTTTTATTTCTTGTTCTTTCTTTGTCTTTTACTTGCTCCTTTGCTCTTTTTTTTTACTTTCTCTCTTTCGACTTTCTTTTTTTTTATCTTTTCTGCGCGTCTTTCTTTTATTTCTCTTTTTTTTTTTTTGCTTTCTTTTCTTCGTCTCCTCTTTGCTTTTTTCTTTTTCTTTGATCTTCTTCTTTTTTCTCTTTTTGATGGGTTCTCTTTTCCTCTGCTTCTTTTTTTTTCTTGACTATCCCTAGTGGTCTAGGTTTTTCATCTCTTTTTTTGTGGATTGGACGTATATCAAAACAACTTTACAACGGGTTTTTCAGTTCTACCCTGTTTGCGTTTTAGTTCTAAGTTTTAACTCTGTTATTTTTGTATTTGTGGAATTTAAAGGCTTCCTTTTTCTTAGTTTGACACTTTTTATGGATTTCTCTGAGCCTTTCCCCCTCTCTGTGCATGAATTTATAGCGGGTTTTCTGCTTTTTTGCTTAGCAAGCATTCTGCGGCTGCCTTTGGAGCCAACAATTTACTTAAGCTTTTAGTATTTTCTTTTATTTTTGTGGAATGAAGATTCTGTGAGCTTCCTGTCTAGATTAGTGTATAATTTTTCATTCTCCGCTTATTTTTTGCGTTAACTCTTTCTTCTACACGGTGGATTTATTTTCTTCTGAATTTCTTTCAGTTCCGTCTCGTTCTTTTCTTTCATTCTTATTTTAGTTTTTGTTTTTCCGAAGCTTTTTCTTTTTTTCTCTCTTGTCTCTTTATTCTTCTCTTTTTTTGTCTTATTTTGTTTTCCTTCTTTCTTCTTTTCCGTTCTTTCTTTTCTCCTTTTATTTTCTTTTTTTTTGTTTGTTTTTTCTGTTGTGTTTTTTCTCATTTTCTTTCATTCTTGTGCTTTTTTGTTTTTGCTTTTTTTTTTTTCATTCATTTTTTACTTTCTTTTGGTTTTTCTCTTTCTGTCTTTTTCTTTATTCTCCTTCTTTATTCTTCTCTCTTCTTCTTGTTTTTTCTATTCGGGAATTCTGTTTTTTTCTTTTTTTGCTTTCTCTCTTTTTTTCTGATTTCTTTCTCTTGAAAGCTCTTTTTGTTGTTTTGTTTCTTTATATTTTTGGTCTTCGTTTCTTTTTTTTGCTTTTTTGAATTGTGACATCTATAATCATTTGGTAAAAGTTAGAATTTACTTAAAAAGACTAAGTAAAAAAGCTAGGATTTCTGGGTTTTTGCGCGAATTTAATGTGTTTGTTTTTTAGTTTTTCGAATGTCTAGCTCGTGCTTTCCTCTCTTTCTTTACTTTCTTTTTATTCTTCTTTTTTCTTTGTTTCAATTTCTTGACTACTTTTCTGTAAAAGGCAAATCTATGCTATTTTTGACAGGGAAATTTAGAAGAAAGCTCTGTTGAATTCTGTCGAATACAGTAGGAGACTCCTTTCCTTTTTTATTTACACGTGCAATATATAAATGTTCTCGAGAATCTAATTAGTATAGAAATATTTTTTCCGTTTTTAATTTGTTATAGTAACAGAAATAAATCTAGGGTGTAACTGATATATTTGACTAGCAATTTTTCATTGACATGGGTTTCTTAGAAATTTTTTAATTATAAGAGTTTTAGTGTCTAATGGAATTCTAAGGTCTTTTTGTTTTTGTTGTTTTCTGCGCCTTCTTTTTTCTTTTGATTTCTTGTTTTTCTTTTGTTTCCCTTCTCTTTTTTTTGTCTTTATATTTTCGATTTTTTATATTTTTTTTTCTGTTTTGTTCTCTAAGGTGTTACTTATGTAAGGTTTTGGCAAGTGGGCTTCCTTTCTTTTCTTGTTCTAAATATTTTGTGAACAAAGGTGCGGGGGTTTTCAAGTTTCTGGTGGCTTTCTGGTCTTTCGGTCAGTTGACAAAGAGAGGTATGACCTATTATTTTTTAATTTTGTCTGTTGTGACAAGTCTTTTCTAGGAAGGCTTGGTGCGGAAATTGTAATGGGCTCCGTGTTCTTTTTCTCTGCTTTGTTTTCTTTTTTGTTCTCTTTTCCCTGTCTTCCTTAATTCTTCTGATTTTTTCTTGATTCTCTTTTTTATATTCTTTTTTTTTCTGTTTTTTCTCTGCTCTTGTTCTTCTTTTCTCTTTATTTTTTCTCTATTTCCTTTTTCTCTATTTCCTTTGTTTTTTTGTCTTTCTTTTCCTTCTTCTTTTTTCCTTGCTGTCTCTTTTTATCTTTCTTCGCTTTCTTTCTTTTGTTTTCTTTTGATTTTTTCTGTGTCTTTCTTTCCCAGTCCTTTTTTTCTCCTCTTTCTTTTTCTTGTGCTTTTTTGTTTTGCTTTTTCTTCTTTATGAAACCTTCTCTTTTTTTTATATCTTTAATGTTCTTTTTCTTTTATTTTCGACTTTTTCCATTCTTCCCCTTTTTCTTGGTAATTTTAAGAACAGGCTTTAGGCAATATTTTCCTTTTTGTACTAATTTTTGAAAAGCAGTCCGTTTGTTCATTTGTTCGGGCTGGATCTGCTTCCTTGGTTTTTCTTTTGGTTATGCAAGGGTCTTTTCTAATGGGATTTTCGGTGTGCTAGCCTAATTATGTTTGTTGTTTTTTTTAGTGTTCTTTTGCTTTTTCGTTCAATTAAGTATTTGTTCTTTGGTTTGTTTTCTGTCATTCCCCTTCTTCTTCTGTATTGGCTAAGCTACAATTTTTCTTTTAAAATTAGTTTATGCAAGTTTTTGTTATGTTTGTGTGGTCTTTGGGGAGTTTCTTTTTTGGTGGGAAGTGTCGTCAGCGTTGTCTGTTTACCGTTTTTTGCATCCTTGTTCTTTGTAGGATTAGTATATTTGTTCGTTCCCATCGTAGTATATTTGGATCCAAGTGTGTGTTCCCGCTTTCTATTCTGTTTTTTACGTCAAATTTTGTTCTTTTATCTCATCTTGGATTGTAGGAGGTTTGCTTGTTTTGTATTCTGTAAAATAATGTAGCTTTTATTTATTAATATTTATTAAAATATTGGCCGTTCTGACGAGTTCCTCTCGGATTCGTACTCCGGATGCCCTTGCTTTTCATACTTTATTGACTCTCTATTTCGAATTCTTTGTATGTTTGCTCCTCTTTTTATTTCGTTCCTTGAAATGACAACCTAAAAGGCTCTTTTTCTTTCTTTGTCTTCTTGTGCCTTTATTTCTTTTCTTTTGTTCTCGTTTTCTCTGACACTTTGTCTTCTTCTTCTTGCTTTTTTTCTTTGTTTCTTTTGATTCTTGTTTCTCTTCTCCGATTTTTATTGTTGTTCTTGTTTTTCCTTCTTCTCTTGTCTTGTTTTCTGGGTTTTTCTTTCTTTCTGTTTTTAAAAATTAATTAGATTGAAGAAGGAGGGGAAGCTTCTTTTAGATTGGTATGTGTCTCTTTTTCCCGGATTTTTTCTTGTTCTCTTTTTCTTTTTTCTCTTATTTTTTCGTGGCAAGTCTCGGTTTTTTCCTCTCTTCTTTTTAGAACATAATAATAATAATAATATTGTAATGTCTGCTTTAGTTGTATTGGATTTTGATAATTTTGAACTATTTATTCTCTTTTTATTCTATTATACACAAGTATATACAAGGTTTTTTTGTAGCCATTTTTAATTGTATTATATACGACAATACCTTTTTACTTTAACTACAAACGATGTGACATGAAATCTTCTTTTTTCTTTTTGTTTTCTTTTTATTTTGTTATTTATGTCTTTCTTCGTCTTTTTTGTTTTCTTCTTTTTCTTTCTTGTTTGTCCGTAAATAGACGACAATAGAATTCTATTTATTTTCTCTTATTTATTATCTTTTTTGCCTTTGGCTTGTTGCGCTCTAGTTTCTTCTTTCTATTCGTTCTCTTTTGTCTTTAAGTTTTCCTTGTTTGTTACTGGATAGGTCATAGACGGCACTACTCATTTGTTTTTCTTTTGTTTGACTCTGGGCATGGTAGGCCTCTTTTTTGACTTTTCTTTTTCAATTTCTTGACAATATTCTTTTTTAAGTTTGTTTTTTTTGGTTGATGGAAAGCTGGTAGACGACAATTCTTTTTCTCTTTTTGGTTTTTGTTCGTAGAGAATAGACGACAACTTTTTCTTTTATCTCTTGCTTTTTCCGTTCTTCGGGTTCTCTTTTCTTTGTGGATCGTGGATGGACAAAAGTAAGAAGGAATTTCACGGGGAAGTCTGAGACAAGTCTTTGTTTTGCTTTCTTTTTTTCTGATTCTTTTGTATTGTTATTTGTCTTCTTTACTATTTCTGCTTTTTTCTTCTTCTTGTCTTTGTCTTCTTATTGTTTCTTTCTCTTTTTCTTCTTTCTCGACTCTCTTTTTGACTTCTTTTTTCTTCTATATTCTCCTCTTTTTTTCTTTTCTAATAGTACTTGTCTTCTTTCTTTTTGATTTTCGTACAGGTACCTTTTCTTATTTTTTCATTACTCTTTCTTTTTATGGCTTTTCTTGCTTGTTTTTTTTCTGTTTCTTGGCTTTTCTATTTCTACGTTCTTGTATTCTTTTTTTATTCTTTTATAGCTTTCTTTCTTGTTTTTTTCTTTTTCTTCTTTTACTTTTTGTTTTCTTTCTTCCTCTTCTTTTGCTTTGCTTATCTCTTTTCTCTTTTTTATGTCTTTTTGTTTTGTCATGGAAACTTTTTTCTCTGGTTTTGATGTTTTTTCTGTTTTGTATTGTTTTATAATATTTTTTCTGCTCTTTCTGTCCTCTGTATTTTTCCGCTTTTGTTGTTTTTTTTACTTGTTTTGTTTTTTAATCCTGTTCTTTTCTCTTTTTTCTTTGTTGACTTTCCTTTTTTTGTTTTCGTGTTGGGAGATCTGTCGATTCTTTAAGAATTTTCTTTGTATCTCTCTTTTTATTCAAAGGGGGTGCTCTTTAAAGGTAGATGTTTAGTGAGAAGTTTGATAAGGTGTAGTTGTAAAGTGCCTGAGAAGGTTTTTTCTAGCTAAAGGGGGGATTTTAAAAGAAATAGGAAAGACGAATATTAAAGAAGGACCAGAAGTGGAAAATACGAGCAATGGAAAGAGTCGCGGAAGAATTATAGTAAAGAGAATTTCTGTATTTTTATTGTGATATAAAAAAGGTTTGTTTAAGGTATTTTAAAATATTTTTCTATGGAAATTACGTGAAAGTCCTTTTTTTCCTCATTTTTCTTATGTGAGTTGTTTTTCCTCTTCTCTCTTTTTTCTGTTTTTTTTCTTTTATCCTTATTGCTTTTGCTTCTCTTTTTCGACAAGTTTTTTTCTTTTGTCTCTTTTTCCTTATTGTTTGTTATCTTATTCTCTGTTTTGCATTGTTTTTTCTGATTATTCTTTATCTTTTTCTGATTTCTTTTTCTTTTGTTCTTTCTCTCTCTTTTGATCTATCTTCTCTTTCTTATTTTTTTTTGCTTTTCTATCTACCTTAGTCCAAGAATGGATTTTTCGATTTCTTTAGGATCTTCATTCTTCTGTTTCTTTTTTTTCTTGTTTATTTATTCTTCGTTGGTTTTTTTCTCTCGTTCACGACGACGACGGGACTTTTTCTGTTTGTGACTCTCTTTATTTCTGGTTCTTTTGGATCTTTTTCTATAATTTAAAGAAGGATGTTCATCAAGACAAGCCCTCAACTACGATTGACGGGAAGGCCTTTTCTTCGTTAGTTGTAAATTTTTAGAGTCGTTTGCCCGCGTTTTAAAGGATGACAGCAAAAGTAAGAGGTTGGTTCGTAGGTTTGCGTGGAAAGCAGTAGGTAGGGAATATTGAAGGCGTGGATTAAGAGTGATAGTTAAGGGCGGTTTTCTTCGCTGTTTTTTGGTCTCTTTTAATTATACGGGAGCTCCTTTTTTCACCGGTTTTTCCTGAATGAATTTTTTTCTTTTTTTTGTTCTTCTCTCTTTCTTCTATTTTATTTTATCTCGCCTTCTTAATTTTGTAGTGAATTTTTTTTTCACAAGATTCTCTTTTCCTTGCTAATGTTCTTCCTTCTTTTTTGGAAGCAGCTTTTCTGTGAAATCTTTTGGCCCTCTCTTTTTTGTTCTGTTGTCTTTTGTTGTGCCCCCTGGAACTTTTCTTGTCTTTTCTATGCTTGCTTTATTTCTGCTTTCTTTTTTTTTTTTTTAATTCTCTTGTTCTGACTTCTTTCTCTTCGTTTCTTTCTTCGCTCAACTTTTTCTTAATTTTTTTTTGTTGTTTTCTTTGACACATTTTTTTTATCTTTCTTTTTTTAGTTTTTCTTTTTCTGCACAGGGATTGGCTTTCTTTCTTTTATCTCTTTTTTTTGCATTCTTGCTTTGTTGACGAACCTTTTTTCCGAATTATTTTTTCTTACTGAACGAGAGAGAAGGAGAGAATAGATAAAGAGAGGCTAAAGGCCATTTCACTCAGACTCTGACCGTAGGTTCTTCGCGAGCGAGACCATGAGGTCGAAGGAGAGCAAGCAAGATCGAAGATTTAAAGGAGACCGTTTGTTCTTGTTATGATTCTTATTCTTGTTTTCTTTTTTTATCTTGTTCTAATTCTTTTCTTTCTGATTCTTCTTTTGTATTGGGTTTTTGGCTTTCTTCTCTCTTTTTCCTCTGTCTCCTTTTATTCTTATGATTCTTTTTCTTCTTGTTCTGATTCTCTTTTTTTCTTCTTCTTCGTTTCTTTTTTCTCACTCTTCCTTTTATCTTTCTTTTCTTGCTTTGTTTATTTTTTTCTCTTCTGTGATTGGATTTCTTTTTTTCTCTGTTCTCTTTTTTTGTCTTTCTTCTTTTGGTCTTTTTTTTTATTGTCGTCTCCGTGGTTTCTGTTTCTGTCTTCTCCCTTTTCTTTTGTTGTTCTCTCTTCTTCTCTGTAGAATCTGCTCTTCCTTTGTTTATTCTTTTAGTTTTTGTATTTTTTCCTGACTTTGACTTATTTTATTTTCTGTCTTTCTTTTTGATTGTTTTTTTTCTTGTTTTCTTTCTTTTTCTTTAAGTTTTCTTGATTTATTTCCTTTGACTATTTTTATGTCTTTTCTTGTTTTCTCTTTTTTATCGTTGTTGGTTTCTTTGTTGTCTTTTTGCGTCTTTTTTTCTTTTATTTCTAGATTGCGTTCTTTGAGCATCTTATTTTTTTACCTTTTTTTGTCTTTTTTTCTTTGTTGTTTTCTTCCTTTGGTTTCTTTTGCGTTTTTTCTCTTTCTTATTATTTTTCTTTTGCTTGTTTTCGTCCTTTCTTTTTTCTTCTTGGGCTCTTTCTTTTTTTTTTCGTGGAAAGATCTTAGTTCCGGTTGGTTTTGCACATCCAAAGCACTGTCATTTCTTTTCTAGTTTTTCTTTTTTGTTTTCTCCGATTCTTTTTTTCATCTTTGTTTCGTTTTTTTCTTTGATCACCTTTTTTCTTATTTTTTATTCTTTCCTATCTTCTTGCTCTTCTCGTTTTGTTGTCTCTTTTTTTTATTCTTTCTCTGATTCTTTTTTTCTTTGTATTCTTTTCGACGGTGGCTCCGGAAACTTATATTGTTTCTTCTTTGTGACCTAGGAATTTGTTTTTTCTTTTGTGCTTGCTTTCTTTTTGTGCGCATTTTCTTAGTTTTTTGGAATTTTTATTTCTTTGTTTTTTTCGTGACTTTTCTTCGAAATTTTTCCTGTTCCTTACGTAATTTGAAAGTATTTGAGAACTTATAGCTTTCTTCCTCTTTTCCGTTGTCATATTTCTCTGCACCAAGGAATTCCATTTCTATATCTGAGCGCATTGTTTTGTTTTTGTTCTTATTTTTTTTCTTTTGTCTTTCTCTTCTTCTTTGTATTTCTTTTTTTGCTCGTCTTATTTTATTTTTTCTTCTTTATTAACCTTCTTTTTCTTCTGAACTAGCATCTTTTTCTCTTTCTCTATTTTCTGTTTTCCTGTCTCTTTTTCTTTTCTTTCTGTAACTCTAGCTTTCTCTTTCTTCTTTATCTCCGTATTGTTTTGCTTCTGTTCTCTTTGTTTTTCTGAGAATTTTTGGCTTCTTTTTCTCTTTTGTGGTTTCTTTATCGATTTCTTTCTTCTTCGATTTCTCTTTTTTCTTTGTTTTTTTTACTTCACTTGTTCTTTTTTTTTTTTTTAACTTTCTCTTTCTTCTTCCCTTTTTTCTATTTGATCTTTATTTTTTGTTTCCTTTCTGATTTTTCTTTCAAACTCCGTCTAGGGCTGGAGACTGATATCTTCTTTCCCTTTGTTTTTCTACTCTCTTTTTTCGTTCTTTGATTCTTCTCTAGATTTTTTCTCTGTCTCTGAATCTTTTCTTTGCTTTTTCTTCTTTTGTTTCCTTTCTTCTGCGTTCTCCGTTTTTCTTTTTTCAGATTTCTTCTTATGTTTTCTTGTTCTTTCCCCGTTTTTTTGTCTTCTTTTTTCTTTGTTTGTTTTCTTTTTCTGCTCTTTTTTTCTTTGTCTTCTCCTTGTTTTATTCTTTTTTCTTTCTCTGATTCTTCTCTAGATTTTTCTTCTCTCTTTTTTCTCTTCTTTCCTTGTGTGTCCCTTCTTTCTTTCTTTTCTGCTTTTTTCTCTCTTTTATCTTTTCGCATTTCTTTTCTTTGTTTGTTCTTCTCCTTTTTCTCTTTCTTTTGTTTTTTTTTATGCTTTCTTTCTTTTGTTCTTTCTATTTCTTTTCTGATTTGAGGGATTGGACTTGATATAGGAAGTGGACTTTTTTGTTCGATCTTTGTAGATTTCTCTGTTCTGCTTTTTGTTTCCGAGTATTTAGGTTGAGATGGTTTTCTTCTGATTTCTCAGTTCTTTTTTTCGAATTCGTTTTCTCTCTTTTTTTGCTTTGTTCCTCTCTTTCTTTCTTTCTTGTCCTCTTTCTCTGTCTTTCTCTTTGTCTTCTTGTTCTCTATTTGTTTGTTTCTATGTTTCCGAACTCTCTATTTTTCTGTTTTTTTCTTTGTTCATGATCTTTATCTCTGTTGCGTTCTTTTTTCTTGTTTTTCTGCTTTTTTTCTTGTGTTTTTTTCGACCCTTTGGTCTGTTTCTTTGGTCTCTTTGTTTTTTCCCTTCGCTCTGTCGCTCTCGTCTTTTTGGAAGTTTATTTTTTGTTCTTTTCTTGTTTTCTTTTGCTCTTTCCTTCGTTTTTTTGTTCTATATTCTATCTTTCTTTTATTTGTCTTTTTTTTTCCTTGTTTCTTTTGTTTTTTATTTTCTCTTGTTTTTTATTTTCCGGATTCCTTCTTTTTGTTTTCTTTTTCTTCTTGTGCTTTTTTTTATTCTTTTCTTCTGGTTCTTTTTTCTCTTGTGTTTTTCCGAACTTTCCTTTTTATTTTAAGTCTCGTTTTTCTAGAACCTTCTTCTGCCTATCTTTTTTATTTCTTATT
>JAYMSL010000083.1:0-43798 GCA_036897195.1 Plantago coronopus
TCAAGACGTTGAAGACTTAGAACGATTTACCATTTGCTACTTCGGATTATAACGCTCTAGAGACTGTATTCGCTCTAGACGTTGAACAGTACGAACTAGTGTGTTTTTACCCTCAACACTCTCATCTTTGGATCTCACCGAATTTCGATGTTTCCATAACCCCCAAACCACTCCTTTCCAAATAGAGGCCATTACTTGCCTCTTTTCCTAATTAAGATTTCCCACACAATGAAGAAGATGATCTTTTAAGCTTCCTCCGAACAAACAATTGATATGTATATTTTGTGTAGAATGCGAGTCGTTAAGGTCTCGGCTCGCCCGGAAAGGTAAACGAACCGAGCTCGAGCCTTTTATGTGCGTTCTTTTAACGAGGCGGCTCGACTCGGCTTGATAAAGCTCGTTAAGGCTCATAATAAAAAAAGGCTCGATAAAGCTAAAAAGAAGTCGTTAAGGCTCATTTATTTTCGGCTCGAGCTCAATTAAAAGTCGTCTAAGGCTCATTCTGGCTCCACTCAGCTCATTTAACAACACTAATGTGTTGTAATGTAGCGTTTGGTAAATTTCACTTTGGTCCATGTACTTGAAATAATTAATTACCGAAACCTTCTCATATACTCAAATCAATTAGTAAGTGATAATACACATCAATAAGTGAACTAATCAAACATAATTAATTCAAATAATTTTTTTATCGGTAAACTATTACAAACTATCAAGTAAATAATTCAAATAACTTAGTTCATGCTTAGACTATATAACAACGTTGTTTTGGTCTACACAGTGTATGCGTAGACGTTGAAATATGACGATAGACCTACTTGTGAGGCATCTAAGACCAGCCCCATCAACTCGTCCCAGAGTTATGATACGCATCTTGTTAATATCAACATAGATTCCAAAACCGGGCAATATATCATATTGCACTGCCTCTGAAATATGATATCATTCGCTCGATTTATCCTACGATCCCTTAATTTAATTTTGTAACTCTAGACATAGCGAAGCTTCTTCAGTTTTTCCCAAAACATTTCATTCAGGCAATTGACTGATTTCTGGTTTTTGTAATAATTAAGAATGATGCATTATTAATCTCCAATTCTCAATGGAATTTTATTAAGTGTTACAAGCATTCAAATTGACCGAATATCTCATTGAGGCAATGGGCAAGAAACTCCACTTAAAATCTTTGACCTAAATTCGAAAGATGCTTTAGTTTTTTTTTTTTTTTTGAAACGGTGAAAAGATGCTCTAGTTAAGAACCAACATTCATAAATGTTTCAAGAGGTGTTCAAAATAAAGGCTCCATGTGAGTAAACACTGCCTTAAAGAAATCTGCTAACAAGAGCACACGTTAAACTCACTTCCTTAAGAAGTAGAGAAATATTTGTATTGTCAATATAAAATAGACAATGACTCGTATATATACGTGTCACATCGTTTTGGCCAAATTCAATATATTTTGATTACGAGCATTGTAATTAGTCGTTAATAAATTGGAGCCAGCTAGAAGCTTGAAAAAAAGGCGACTATATTGCGATATAATGACATGTCAGAAATTGTCATAGATGTGACGAACATGGCCATCCGGGAATGAAATTACCCATTTATGTGAAACTTGAAGTTTCTTTACATATATAATTATGTGCTGAAAGTTGTCTCGTGTTGTAATTATATTATCTTAATGGTAAGACACAACACTGAGATCAAGCATGCTAATGGAGATCGTGAAAACAAGCTCTCTTGCACTCATACATTTATGTGGCTAGAAGTCCACTACATAATTTGATAATTGAGTTAATCGCTCAAACTATTAAATCTCCGTTTCGGGACAAATTTATCTTAGCACACAGAAATACCAACTGCTAGAGTTATCATACACTCCCATTGATCTATATTGTTCTTATGAAAACATCTCATACATGAAGCCAATGATTTAATAAAAGTATGAGTATATAATCATCTAAGCTAGACATGATCTTTTATATTATGTGTCCCAATAATACTATGAATTAGGTTTTCCCAGCTTAGGGGAGTGAGAACATGAAAGTTGATAAAAACAAATTCATAGAATTAATTGATTCCCACATATTTGAAAGTTCATACTTGAACCAAACTATGAAATACATATTTCAGTTTCATGTTCTACATCAAGATTTCAAATATGATATTCTATTGATTTGACTATAAACAGCTATGACCCTAGTTTAAGGCATACCGAGTTACAGATCGGTTGTAGACATGTCATGTTTTGAACATTGAGATATCTTGCCTAATAAGATTCATGCACCTCAAGTGCAGAATATAAAAATTATATAGTTCCAACATTACAAAAGTAATGGCAAGAAAAATGCAGTTGGTACTCCTCATGAGAAAAATAAAATAAATATATAATACCTTTGAAAGGTATAGATATCTGAAACAATAATAGATGGCCTATATAAAAGGAAAAGGTGCCTCCAAATATATATATTCAGATATCCATGATCAGTACTGAATCAAGCAAATAATGAAAACAAATTTGTTATGATATACCGGTATACATGGAACCAAGAGAATTGATAAGCATATGCGAAATTCAATGGACATAGACGATTGAACATGTAAAGGGGATCTTACATGTAAGTCCAATTAATAGTCGACACAATAATCATAGAAAACGAGCTCATGGACCTCATGTCCATTTCATCGATGAATTCAAATTTTTATTACGGTACCGTTACATTATCGAGTCAAATTTCATGTGCATTTAGATATACTAAGAACTGCATCTTGCATAATATCTTTACTTTTAGATTATCTGCTTCAGTTAGTTCATTCTAGTTGTTTATAAGTTTCATATTGCATACATTCTTTTTGTCCTAATCTTTTATGTTATCGTCACTTAACCTTGAAGGTTATGTGGTGCACATGAATAGTCACTCAATTGACTATAAAGCTTATATGCTTTGAAAACATTTAAGAGGGGAGACTATTACTCTCCCTCTACATCTAGTTCCTCAAGAACTACAAAGTACTTCACACTTTGAAAACGTACATATGAATATTCACCATCAGTGAATCCAGTGAAGTATGAGAAGATGATTCTCTATATAAGTGCCATAAGGGCTAGTGAGATCATGTTATCAAACATGAATGAGAAAAGTTCCTCATGAACTTAATTGAACCTCTATACTTATCTTTTCATGCATGGCTTCACATATTGATAAGTATAATGTGTATATTCACTATCAAGTGAACCAAAAAGAGTTATGAGACGAGATTCTCGAGGTTCCTATAAACATTATTGTAGCACATTCATAAATTTCAATTACCAAGAATTGTCATGACAATCAAAAGATTGCACACGTATTACTACACCTCCTCATGAAGGTGCATAAACTATCTTTTCAAGTCATTGGAGATAAAAGCAACAATGAGAGGTTTTTTGCGCATCATACAATTTGCTACACTCTTTTTCCCTTCGACTAGGTTTTTATCCCACATGATTTTTTCTAGCAAGGTTTTTAACGAGGTAGCACTATAAGCGCATATATGATAATAAATTTGATACTTCCAAGTTAAAGAAGTTCTTCACGCATGAAGACAAAATCATGTATCATCATCGAAGGTGTTCATCATCCACGACGGCTTACAAGAAGAAGATTCGCAATTCACTCATCAAGTCTCTTTTAACAACATCATTCGAGGAGTTCACACAAGAAAGGAATTCAACAGTTCGAAGACGTACAAGGGATGCTTCAATCAAGGGAGTTGGATACGCACTGCACTCTTTTTCCCTTAGCTAAGTTTTTCCCACTCATGGGTTTTTCTTAGCGAGGTTTTTAACGAGGCAGTATATCCATAGCGTACCAACGGATCGTCAACTCATGTCATTCAAGGGGAATGTTAGAGATAAATGTACATGAGTTAGTAGTATACTATTAGAGTTATTAATAGAGATGAGTCTGATCTCATACTTGTACTTGGATATATACAATTCTAGTGCTATTAGGTAGCTTATGGATAGATTCTATAGATCTTCTATCACTTGTATAAATACCCTATACTTGTACAATCATTCTACACATCAGAATAAACTCTTCTATTCTTCTCTCATATTCTAACAATATCATTGTTTTAATATATTTTTTCAAAACTAGATAAATAACTCGAATAGTATAAATTATACATACACGCCTGCAGACGCGTGTCACTGTTACTAGTATTTAAAAAGGGCATCATCATCAGTTCATATGTAGGTACTATTTAACAATAAATATTTATATATCACTAAAGATAGGAAGTATCTAAAAAAAATACACTAATTCATAATTTTCTCATTTTTATGGATTTTGAGATGCTAGGGATAACCACTAGTACACCCCTGAAAATCCCCCATAGCTTGACAAGTGTCTTAGGGTTTATTAAATAAAAATAAAAAAACTAAACTCTTGGACACTTGTCAAACAAGAAGGTGTTTTCAAAAGGGTGTACTAGTGGTTATCCCCTAGCATCTAATAAACCCATTTTTATATTTTTATTGACTTTCTAAGAAAATAACATATGAAAAATGAATAAGAAAACAAGAGGAAAAACAAAAGTAGAAAACGTAGGTACGCTCACAATCACACAAGACTTCTTATCCAAATTCTTCCTTCATCAATTCTCCTAATAAACTAGTACTATCTCTCTGCTTCTTCATTTCATTTCATTTCAGTCATGCCATGAAAAACTGCTCCTCACTTCACTTCTGCAACACCACTCCAAGGTATACCTACATACGCTCTTACTCTCCACTGCATTGTTTTCAAAATCTGTATACTACAATTGTTTCTTGGTCAAGCAATTTTAGTTATCGAAGTTATACTACATTTATCTTTCCCATGTGCAATTCTGCAGAAAGATTGAATTTTGTGTAATTGTTATGCATAGTAAATGAGTTCAGGAAGGGGCTAGTGTCAATTAGTTGTCTTTATTAGCTCTCTACATTTTAAACTACATTAGACTTGATTTATAGAAGGCCTTATAATATGATTGTCTTTTTAGCACATTTAAATGTTTGCAGATTCCGTGTAATCGTTTGATGACACTAGTTAGCTAGTGCGTGCAATGCTGATAGTTTTTTGGGTTGTAGTATATTCTCCATTACTGCTAGCAACTACTTATTCGAGGTATTAATCGCTAAGGGGTGCACATTAAATGGGATTTAGCAAGGGGTTAGTGTCAAATAGGTGTCTTTATTAGTTCTCAACATGTTAAACTACAGTAGACTGGATTTCTAATCAATAATTTGGACTGTAGAAGGCCTTATTATGATTTTCAGATTTTCAGTTTAGCATATTCAAATCTTTGGAGATTCCGCGGTAATCGTATGATGCTAGCTTAGTTACTGTGTGCAATGCTGATAGTTTTTTGGGTTGTATATTCTCCATTAGTGCTCGCAACAACTCATTTGAATTAGTCATTGCTAAGAGATGCATAGGAAATGAATTTTAGCAAGGAAGTAGTGTCAAATAGGTGTCTTGTAGCTCTCAACATGTTAAACTACATTAGATGGATTTCTAAAGTATGATTTGGAGTGTCAAAGGCCTTATTGTGATTGTCAGTTTAGCAGATTCAAACGTTTGGAGATTCTGTGGTAATAGTTTTATGCTAGCTTAGTTAGTGTGTGCAATGCCGATAGTTTTTGGGTTGTATATTCTCCATTACTGCTACGAACTACTTATTCGAATTAGTCATCGCTAAGAGATGCCTAGGAAATGAGTTTTAGCAAGGGGTTAGTGTCAAATAGGCTGTCTTTATTTGTAGATCTCAATATGTTAAACTACATTAGACTGGATTTCAAATGGATAATTTGGACTGTAGAAGGCATTACTATGATTGTCTGTTTAACAGATTTAAGTGTTTGGAATCGTTTGATTCTAGCTTTGTTAGTGTATGCAATGCTGATAGTTCTTTAGGTTGTATATTCTCCACTACTGCTAGCAACTACTGATTTGAATTATTAGTCATCGGTAAGAGATGCCAAGGAAATTAAGCTGTTGTTTTTCCCATCCGCGAGGATCAAAGCTGAAAGCAAGTGTTAGCAATTAGGATAAATCTGAGGAAGATCGGATTTTCTGGACCTGGTTGTACGTTTATGCCATGTAATGTGTATACTATGATTCTTCATTTCACACTCAAGTTTGATGCAGTAAATTGTTAAGCGGGAATTCATGCCTTGCATATCATAAAATTCTGCATATGTAGTTGGCTTACGAACAATATCTCACTCCATTTCCTTATACACTCAGATAGAGGTTACCACTCATCGGAGTGAAACATGGCCTTTCCTCTGTATGCAAGAGTTATTTCCAATGGTGGGTGTGTTCTCCTTCCTTCTAAATCTGGACCAAGTATTGGTGGAATACATGTCTGGAATGTGGATAATCCTAATAGTAAGCTGGTGGTTAGAATGTGTTCTGGTAAATGGAACAGCCGGTACTTGAACTTGCTAAAAAGTAATAGACTTTGTAGAAGTTTGGGGTCAAGATGTTCGAATCTCTTTTCAGCACGAAGAGACAGAACTGCTATTCGTAGTATTGACACAATTATAACGGAGGTAACTTGTTAGTGTTCCAGGCCATTTTGACATCTATGTGCACATAACAATTTTTTTTTGGTCTGACATATATATTTCCTTTACAGGCCAAAAGCTTTGTAGATTTTTCTAAGGCAGCTATACTTGTTTTTTGTACGCGGTGGAGCTACGTCAAGAGTGCTTCGATCTTATTGACACTGACATTATTAATCGTTCCGAAAGCTGATGCTGTGGATGCTCTAAAAACTGTCACTTGCTTATTGAAAGAATGCAGGTGCTTAATATACGTTAGCTTAATTAATTTGAAATACTTTCCATCAACGGTTTTCATGTTAATGTCGGTATACATTCGATTGATGTTTAGAAATGGCTCTGTTTGAACAGGCTGGAGTTTGCAAAGTGCATTTCGAACCCATCATGTGCAGCTAACATCGCTTGTCTTCAGACATGCAACAATAGGCCTGACGAAACTGAATGCCAGGTAACTACCAAATTATATGTCCATCATTCGTTATCAAATCAAGCTTGATTCTGATCCAGAACCTTGTATGACAGATAAAATGTGGGGATTTGTTTGAAAACAGTGTTGTAGACGAATTCAATGACTGTGCAGTCTCACGAAAGAAATGTGTACCTCGTAAATCTGATGTAGGTGAATTTCCAGCACCTGATCCAGCTCTTCTCGTACAAAACTTCAACATAAATGATTTCACTGGGAAGTGGTTTATATCAAGTGGCCTAAATCCTACTTTTGACGCCTTCGATTGCCAATTGCACGAGTTCCATACAGAAGGCAACCAGCTTGTAGGGAACTTGTCATGGCGAATAAAGACTCCAGATACCGCTTTCTTTACTCGGTCAGCTGTACAGAAGTTCAAGCAAGATCCACAATATCCAGGAATACTATACAATCACGACAATGAGTTCCTTAATTATCAAGACGACTGGTAGGTCAGCTGTGCCATCAAAACTTGCATAGTTGTGTTGACGAATAAAATTGAGATTTAAAAGTTCTATGGTATGTGTTTTTATGCCAAGTCAATTTTAACATATTAATGATTACATATATATGGATCAATTTGCACAGGTACATTCTTTCGTCGAAGATAGAGAACAAGCCAGACGATTACATATTCGTGTACTATAGAGGCAGAAACGATGCATGGGATGGTTACGGCGGGTCAGTCATTTATACAAGAAGTGCAGTTTTACCCGAAAGCATCATACCCGAATTGGAAAGGGCAGCTCGAAGCGTTGGGCGTGATTTCAACAAGTTTATCAGGACAGACAACACGTGTGGACCCGAGCCTCCTGTCCTCGAGAGAATAGAGAAGACAGTGGAGGAAGGTGAGGAGCTAATAGAGAAGACAGTGGAGGAAGGTGAGGAGCTAATCGTGAAGGAATACGAAGAGATCGAACAAGAAGTAGAGAAAGTAAAGAACACTGAAATCACATTGTTTCAAAGGTTAGCAGAAGGATTTCAAGAGCTTATGAAAGACAAGGACTACTTCTTGCAAGAGCTGAGTAAGGAAGAGATGGATGTTTTGAGTGAACTTAAAATGGAAGCTGGTGAGGTTGAAAAACTCTTTGGCCGAGCATTGCCATTGAGAAAATTGAGGTGATTTTACTGTGAAGCAACAAACAGTATAAGTTTTTGTAAGTTGGTTTATACTTTATAGGAAATGTATAGCATATATACATCATTCACTATTCTTTGGAACAACAATAGTTCGGGGATTCGTTTTCTATTGACACTTAAAGAGCGTCTAGAACATATACTACCATACGTCACACACTACACATGTGAAGCAATATTGCTAAACAACACATATCAATGAAGAATTAGAACGTAGCTAGAGGTAAGCAGATGACTCTGTTATGGTCCTGTCATTTTCATGCCATGCAGCAAAAGTTGTGGGGAGCCTATTCTGAGAATTCAAGTCAGAATCGGAGTACAATATCGTCTTTTAAAAATCCTAGTTATCACACATAATCTGTGCAAAAGTTCATACACGGGGATGGGCATGTATGAAATCTGGTGCACTAGCAGCCCAGTTTTGAACACGGGTTAAAATGCAACCAAACAGGGGTAAACATCGGTTTTTTCGTGGACCAAGCCCCATTTTCGCGTGTGTTTGACCAAAAATTGAGCAACCCAAACAATATTATATATACAAGTAACATGGTTTCATATTCCCTCGGTCCTAGTATAACCATGAATTTTCATAAAATATTTTCCTTACATATTTTACATCAAAGGTTAAGAGTAATTTTAGTCGTAATCAGTTGATCGGAGAAAAAAGTCAAAATAAATAACGAGGCGGAGTGATTATTATATGTTTATATACTATGGACACAATTCCATGTGCAATTGTTTCACATGTGTAACATGACATTGGAGGAAAGAATTTGACTAACAGCCAAACCCATAGAGTGGCAGCTAGCAGCACAAATCAAGGGCTAGAAAGTGGTTGTTTATCTTGAGTTGGCAATTTGTTCCAAACAGACAAGAACTAGAAAGTTAACTTTATACCTTTTTGATCCTGTGTGAAAAAATATTACTCACAAAAGTTGACTCCATTTCCACTCTCCATGGCTTCTTGTCCTTGCTTTTTGAAATCGGCAATTTTTCCTACTTCTTGTCTTGCCATTTTGCTGTTCTTTTTCCACTTTGCAACCCTCTCTTTTTGTCTCTTGATATTTTTATTTCTTGTTCCCAGTTCTCTTCCTGTTTGTTTTTTTACCACGAACCTTTTTATGGATGATTCTTCTGCAAAAAAGTTTATCCCGTTTACTACTCAAGATGTTGATATACAGTGTAGTACTGTAAAAAGTGAAGATAGGCTTCCAAATTCAAAAGAAAGAGCTTTCTCAATATCATATTTAACACCAAAGTGTGAAAGAGTATACTACTGCTTTTGTTAGAATTAAAATCATATAATGAAAGGCCTAATCAACTAGACCAGCTCATATTTACACCAAACGTTGATATTTTCGGTCGTTCTCCCAACTTATTACACTCTGTGATGGTTAA
The DNA here is from genome assembly GCA_036897195.1 of Plantago coronopus. Classification (NCBI taxonomy): domain Eukaryota; kingdom Viridiplantae; phylum Streptophyta; class Magnoliopsida; order Lamiales; family Plantaginaceae; genus Plantago; species Plantago coronopus. Next base: position 9,594 of record JAYMSL010000083.1, read on the forward strand.
AGTTCTACGCGTTCATTTTTGTATTACATGAGTTTGACTCTATAAAAGCAATTCAACTAACGATTAACATGGACGTCAAGTCATTAATCCAACGCATCCCGTAAAGAAAAACATGTTCTGTGCAAATTACGCTCAGGGCCGGCTCTGAGATTTAAGGGCCCTGTGGTCCAAAAAGAATTGTACACGGGACCTGGGAAAGTAAATATGGAAGTTATGCATTTTCCACTGCGCTACATGGAGTTTTTATTACTTTCTCCACACAACATAATACATATACAAAATTTAAAGTGGGTTTAAGATTCCAAGTCTAAAGGGGTTTAAGATTCCAAGTCTTGGGCCGAGGGCCCTGAAATTTTGGGGGCCCTGTGGGGGGGGCTGCCCGCACAGACCCAAAGCCGGCCTTGATTACGCTTTACGTAAAAAAAAATTAAAGGACATATATCGATGATAGTATGATACTGGTAAATTTAAGTAATATATTACATGCATCTGTCTCAATCTCATCTTCCTATTTTCTATTTTAGTCTGTCATGATCTCATATTTCACTCTTAAAATGAGAATTATTTCTCCTACTTTACGCAATATATCTCATACTCTCTTCACTCCCGTTGATGCTTTCATCCGATTCACATCATATTTTCTCCTTCTTAATACACGTCTCAACCCAATAAGAACATGGAACTGCGATAGTGGAAGTACAAGATAAACACGGACACTCAAGATCTGCAAGACATCACAAAATTGAATCTGAAGAATAAATTTACCAATTTAAGACGGGAAAGCGTGTTTTGACACAAATTTCCGATAGATTTAAAGAACCCATGTACCAAAATAAGCGCGCAGGTAGCACTCGTGATGTACACGAAATTGCTAGATTCGAAAAATCCAACCCTTCTCAAAGTTGACTCTTCCACTTCACCACCCCACATACACATGACAAAATTCCAAAAAACTCCCCCTATCTTTTCCATTTTTACCGACCTAAAACACTCCAAAACCATTAAAATAGCAGTCCCATCTCATTGTTTTTTCTTGTCTCTCTACCTTCTTCTCAAATCCTGATCATTACACACTCATCTTCTTCACAAAAGTCAGTCCCACTTTTCAAGATTGCTTGGACTTTTTTCCTCTCACTTTTCAACACCTATAAAACACCAACCAGTTAACCAACCAACCAACAATCACAATCCCACCACTAGCTCACATCCACATCTCTAAACATTTCCTCCATGGCCACTGTAAGTCCACATTATAGTCTTCATGTTCATATTCTTGAATCTTTATTATAAGAATGTTATGTGCTTATGTACTTATGTAGTTGTGGTATTGTTGAAATGCAGGATTACTACTACAGAAAGAGTGGACAAATCCCGGCATTTGGGGACTGGGATAATGTGAATGAGCTGCCTATAACTCAGTACTTTGAGTGTGCGAGGCAAGCAGGCCTGCTCCGGTGTAGCTGCTCCGGAGAATGCGCAAACTACGCCGGTCATGATCTTTATGAGAAACCTGTCTCTCGGAGGGTCTATGCTGCTCCTCAGAAGAAGGTAAAAACATCACACATCTGCTAAATACTCTGTTTTAGTTTCAGTTTACATAGATAGATAAGTAGCGAGTACGGTTTTTCTATGAATTTTGGCCTCAAAAGTAGACTAGTTTGTGAAGATGATGAGTAATCTGCATACATGTCTCATAGGGGGTTGTGATTTTTCTAGTTCATGTTTATGAAACATATGTTGAAATGTATCTAAAAGTTCGAAATTGTAGAAATTAGTTGAATCTAGTCGTGTGGAATGTAAACATTTCTTTTAATAATTCTGCCATAGTATATTCTATTCCATGGTGTGAACTGTGAACATGGGAATTTTGTGTCATTTTGTTGACTTGTTTAATTGAGTTTGTGATTAAGATAAGATCATGACATATTGATTCCATTTGACCCGGTCAATACTATGTAACTGTCTGGATCATTACAAATTTACAATGCAAGAATGGACTATTTGTGAGAAGGGAGATCAACTATATTACTACAACATACATCAGATTGTTTGTTTTTTTTTTCAGCTTTTAAAGTTCAAGAATATCAAAAGTTTCTTCATAAATAATCTGTTCTATTTTTGTCACTGGATACTAGTTTTAAAAGTTGCAACGAATGCGTTTGTAGTGATTTTCATTTGTCGATGTACATATGAAACTAACGAAAGAGATTTTAATTCGCTTACGTTATCGTTCTAATATGCATTTGAAACATAATGTTGTAGATCACAAGAGGAATGAACAAGGACTATCAGCATAAAAAGGAGCAGAGGAAGCAAGTTAAGGTGCCAGTGGAAAAACCAAGAAATCAACACTTGTCTCACAAGAACAACACAAGAAATTACGACAGCAAGCCCGTAAATCTCAATGAACAGCGTTCTTCCGTTAATGTCAAACCAGTTGATGAAGATCTCTACAAGATCCCCTCTGAGCTTCTCGGAACGTCCAAGCGTGTAAGTTCGCTACTCCTCAACTTGTGCGGATTTATGTTCGAGTTTGGTACTTTGGAATGGACTACCTAATGAAGTATTTTCTTGGTTTTCTTTTCTTTGCAGAAGAGAATGTTGGGATTCTTTTCCAGATGTATGGTTCCTCCATGTGCTGCTTGAGAGTTGGAATTTCTGATGAAACTGAACCAATGAACTTAGATAATATACGTATATATGTGTTTCTAGGTTTGTATGTGAAACAAGATTTTTGTGAAAGAAAATCTTATACAGAGTTATATAATGTAGACTGGATTGATTATCTGTTTTTATTGCACAGATCTAAGCTTGGGTTCTTATGTATTTTGTCAACTTCTCATAGACAATGCATTTTAGACACAAATATCTCAACAAGGTAGTAGCTAAGTTCAATAAGAGAGACGGAAACAGAGTGGCGATTCAGCTCCTCGTACCAAATACGTATGTATGATGAATTCGATGTACATCCAAGAGTAAGGAGTAATGACTATGCTTAGTCCTCCATAACCATGATTTCTAATTGAGTAAGAACAACCAAAAAAGATTGCCCTAGAAGATACTGGTGATTTTGTTGCTTGAATGAAAACAAGAAGCAAGTAGTGTGTGTATGTGTGTTAAGAGATTCAGATAAAAATGGTGGTTAAATGTTTCATAACTTGAGGTTACTTTTTTAGAGTAGATGTGCTGCAAAGTGTGCATGGGAACATTATAATTGGAGTTCAGACAAAATGAATGAATAACATTGATGAAGTTTAACACATAAACCTAGCATAGTGATGAAGAATACAAACATAAACATTGCTAGGTGAATGAGTATAATTGACTTAATTATTAACCTTTTTTATATGAAATTTAATTCTTTATAATGAATTAGATTTGTACGCAAATATATACATCCGCTTGTTGGTTTCTTAATTAGTTTCATACCTCTTTATAAGTTTGAGGTTTTTAATAAAAATGATTTTAATTCTCCAAATTGTAAGAGTGAGGGCAACTGTAAAACCCGAGATTTCCTGCACGTTTATCATCAAAGTCAAAACATACAAATCGCGTATATTATCCTGTTTTGGTGGGAAAGGAGGAAAAGTCGAGGTAAAGAACCACACTAATTTATTCAAGCGTGCAACTAACTCTTTCTTGTGGGCCCATCAAGTTTCATAAATCTGATGTATTGGGTTATTACTTTTTTAAAAGGAAGTATCAGTATATAGGCATGGAACCAGTTTAGGTCAACTGTTATAGCGTAGTAAGACCGATTGGGAATGTCTTTTGTTTATTAGTCCGCACTATATAGTATGGTCAAGTTAGGGAATAGGAGTTATGAGGGTGGTCGTGTGGTAAGGGAGTTTGAATAGCACGCGAGATGTCTGCGGTTCAGACCATGCATGGCAAGGCATGCGGTGGTTTAGATTGTAGTTATAATGTTGGTACATATGTCTTTGAAGTTATAAGGTGGTTTATGAGCATGATTAATGAAGTTAGATATTGGAGCACACTTCTTTCGTGGTGTAGATAGGACATTTGATTCCCCCTACATAGGACCAAAGATATGGGAGAAATAGTGTTCAGGATCGAAATGCTACTGCTAGTGGAACAAGGTGCCACGGTGGTGATACGTCGACGTCATGGATTTGCTAGGGTTGTTCAAGTGTTGTTCCGCATAGATAAATATGGCCGCTGAACGACGGTTACAGTCGCGATTTGAATAATTATGCAATTAATTTCTGATTTCCACTTTATGAAGAGGAAATCATGAAATAATGGCCTTCTCCGACTCTCAGAGATAGTCGAGGGTGTCAAATTTGGTCAGAATCCAACTTATTAAGAACAATAAAGACAAAGTCTTCGATAGCATTTTAACAAATCATACAGTTATTTTCCGGTACACTGACTCCGGCTCTTTGGGTTTTGAAACACAACAAAGCATTCAATTTTAAGACCTTTTAACTGTCTCTTGGTTAGACAACTGTCAAATGACGAAAAACACAAGTCTAAACTCATTACTTAAGTTGGTGTGTAAATTCAAATAAGAATCTCCGAGTCGTTACAAAATAGTAGTAGAAGAACGACGACTTATGCTCTGTTCTTTTCAACTGAAATTTTCGGAACTAAACTGAATTGAACTGAACTGATTTGATCTGAACTGAACTGAACTTAATTGAAGTACAAATTTGAACTAACCAAATCTGAACTGAACTGAACTGAACTGAACTGAATGGAACTGAACTTAAGTTGAAAAGAACAGAGCCTTACTAAGAACTAAGAACGACGACGGCGGAATATGTGTAATTGTATACACGTCACAATCTTAGCTGAAGAGGCTTGAGAACAGCCGCTCTAGAACAGGCGCTCTGGAGCCCAAAATGAATACGGTAATTTCACAGTCCCAAGTCGTATCAGCTGAGTGACTAGTAGTCAGCCAGCCAGTCACAGTAGCTGGCTAAAACCCTAAATCACAATCCACCACCACCATCATCGTCATCCACCTCCAATGGCGTCCTATCCGATGGACACCCTCACCTCCGTCCTTCCGTCCATCTCCACTCCGTCAACCAAACGTCGCATTCAGATCTTCCGCTATCAAATTCTGCCACTTCTAGAAAATATAGGTACCCCGAAATGATTTCCATTTATTGTCCCAGTATTGGCTATTTCCACCGCATTTGGATATCTATGTTTAGATGAATGTGATTGAATTTGTATGAGCTAAATTACTGCTAGCTGCGAATTAGTATTGAGAAACTAGCCAGGGGTCTGTAGAATTCTCTTATTACTGCTGATGCACAGTTGCACACCTTGGAAATGATGCTTAACATCCTGTTGATTTTATCCAATTTGAATGAGGGTATCTGGTATTGGAGAGTTAATGTAAATGATGGTTTAAGTTCTAGCTTTTAGATGAGATGAAATTCTACCATCCATGTGGAGTGTGATTGCTGTGATTTCATTGCTAAGATTATTGGCAGAAAGGGGTTTAGCTGCACAAAATTGTGAAAGAACTAGATAGGGATTTATTGAACTCTTTCTTTATGTATCTTGTTTGGTTTTTAATTTTCATTACATGGGGTTGATATGTAGCTTTGAAATGATGCGTAGCAGCTTGGTAATTTGTTAACTACTTGAATATGGCGTCAGCCGATGGATGACATTCATATTAACTGGGCGGTTTTGTCAATTTGATGTGATGGCAGAGATTGGATGTTCATAAAATATGTAATGAGCTTCACTTACATGGGCAGTTTCTGGAGGTTGATATGTTGTTGAATTTAAAGGCTGTTCAGATTAAGCAACAATAGAGTCCCTGTGGTGCCTTTTAGCTTACAACATTTTTTCTGCTTAAGTTTAGAAAGGCACGCAAAAACAGATTAACTAAACACCAATATATAGATTATTGAAGTAGAAAATCAAATAATCTTTTTCATTAAGCATTTGTTAACACTAACAAAGTCATAGCTACTGGGGCGGGCTAGTCTATGTTGCTCGGCCTTACTCTCTCCAGGTTCTTCACAAAAGCAGTGAAGTGGATGTTAGACACGGATGGTGCATAATATTTGTAATCAGCCTTACGTAGAGAACTTTTTGGAGGCTTATATGCTGTTGAGTTAAATGGGTACTTTGATCAAGATGGAACAGGCATGCTATGTGGGAATAAAATTGATGCAATGTCCTTAAATTTTAGTTGTGAGGGAATAAAAACTTAACGTTGGTGGGACAAATAAGTTTGTATAGTTCTCCTAGTGGATTTTGCATTGGTGCTCTTTTTTGTTTTGTTTTGTTTTATTTTCACTTAGCAGTTGAAGTTCTATTTTCTGATGCACTGTGTCTCAGACTCTACGCAGATGACAGCAGAGTTTGTCTCGCTATTGGTTGATTCTATTTTTCAAACCGTAACGATCTATGATGATCTTGGATCAAGGAAAGCCGTGGATGATGTTATCGTTAGAGGTTTAAAAGAACTTGCATTCATGAAAGTCTTCGCAGCGACCCTTGTACAGGCTTTGGAAAGGCAGGCGAAGTTTCAGTCACTTGTGGGCGGCCACAGACTTCTAAAGTGGTCATGTATCCTCTACCGTTATAGTGAGTTTGCGCAATTATCAAAGAATGCATTAGGTAGAGTAGCTCAGGCTCAAGCAGCAGTACTCCAGATCATCAAGCAAGGATCATTTCGCTTGAGAAGGGCCGTCAAGCAGACCATGTTTCAGCTGTTTGCTAAGGTTTTGCTTTTGTTTTATTATTAACTGTTGTTGAGCGAGTTTATTTTGGAAGTTTCGACTAGTCCAGGTTATCAATGTGTTTTATGTCATTCTATTCAGTCACCAGACATATACAAAACTTACATGGAGGAATTGAAAGCTGCGAGGATACCATACAAAGACAGTCCAGAGTTGATACACCTGATGCTTGATTTTGCAAACTCAAATTCTTCTTCATTTGATGCATGGAAGGTATGGTCCTTAGTTTGAGATTCTGGTTTGTTTTTATTGGCCTTTGAGTCTGGTTAAGTGCATGATTAACAATTTCTCTTGGCCGGCAGGATGTATTTGTTGATATATATGTCAAAGCAATTTTGAATGCAAAGGAAAAGCCGTCAAAGAGTCTTAGTGAAGCTTTCGTTCCGTTATTTACTCGTTTTTCACATGAAGATTTTAAGACCATTATCCTCCCAACATCAGTCAAGATGCTTAAACGAAATCCTGAGCTTGTCATAGAATCAATTGGAGTCCTGTTGAAGTTTATAAGCCTGGATTTAAGCAAGTACGCCAATGAAATTCTCTCAGTCGTATCAACTCAAGCTAGACATGCTGATGAAGGAAGAAGACTGTCTGCATTAGCCATAGTTAGGTGTGTCAGCCAAAAGTGTAGCAGCCCTGATTCTGTAGAAGCAATGTTCATATCTGTCAAATCTATACTTGGAGGTTCGTGTTGATACGTATTTGTTCGAACAATAGACAGGCAGTAGCATACTGATATTAATGACTCTGTAAGCCTGCATTTCGTACATTTGTACCTAGTGCTATTCTCACAAGTTTATGATTGCAACAGGTTCTGATGGCAGGCTTACATTTCCATACCAGCGGGTTGGTATGATTAATGCATTGAAGGAAATTGCAGATGCTCCTGATGGAAAATATTGCCACAGCTTGTCTCCAACCGTATGTAGGTTTCTGCTATCCTGTTACAAGGAGGATGGTAGGTCTCTTAACCTCATCTCAGTGTATTGACTGATACCTTTTTGATCTAAAACCATGTATTGATATCCAGGAAATGAAGATGTGAAGATCGCAAGCTTGTCCTGTCTAGCAGCTTGGGCTGCAAAATCTGCAGAATCCATATCCTCGGACTTTGTTAGCTTCATTACATCTGGGCTCAAAGAGAAAGAATCTCTCCGAAGAAGTCATCTTCGTTGTATGCAGATAATATGTAAAAATTCTGATGCAGTTATAATGGTGAGGTCATACATCATGTATTTTTGTCGTTCATAGTTGAATATTCATTTTAACTTATCTTACGGCTTATGATGGGTTTTGCAGCTGTCATCCTTAGTATCACCTCTTCTCCAGCTGGTCAAAACTGGTTTTTCTAAACCAGCACAGAGATTGGATGGTATCTATGCACTTTGTTGTGTTGTGAAAGTTGCCACTGTTGATGTCAAAGCAGGTTCTTCTCTTTGCTGCCATTAATTTTCATATTTAACATCTTATATGTACTTCCATGTCAATTATGGTTCGGTTTGCATTCGCCTATTATTGTATCTATTCCTTTCCAGTATCACCTATTCACATCTGCCTTTTTAGATGAAACTCTGGCAAAGGAGAAGATCTGGCAGCTAGTATTACAAAATGAACCTTCAATTGTTCCAATATCATTGGTGAGTTTTCTGCTATCCCTTTGTTCCATAATATGAAATAAAATAACTCTTATTCAACTAAGCTAGGAACCCTTGCTCTTGCATTCTTTCTGTTAGAGTGATTACTTTCCTTGATCGTGGTGAAACCGTAACAAATTTTGTATGGTCTGTGTTGAGTACTTTGTTAATTATATTCAGAAGTGACTTGAGGGAAGTTTTTACCCCAGAATCATAGAAGTATGTCTCTGGCTATGAAAAAATAAGTTCTTCTAGCTTTTTGTAAGAAATCCCCATGACCACTTATTTGTTTCTTGTTTGTATGCTTTGCAGGCATCAAAATTATCTTTTGAGGACTTGATGGCTTGTGTTGACCTTGTTGAGGCTCTTCTCGTTGATTATCCTCAGAGGTTTGTTTATGCTGCACATCCATTCTTATTTATTTCTAAAGAAAACTTGTTTCTTGTTGAATTGCCAACTGTTTATTTCTGGCTGATTCAACGTAAGGTTTTTATACTGAAATGGTTTCTAGATCTTCACTTGACAGTTGACAAAACATGGTGAAGATGTAGATCAATATTCTTTATTAACTAAAAACTTTCGATAGAATGTAAATGTCTTGTGGGAATGCATTCACTTATACTAGATAAGCTGTTATTAAGTTCTTGATTGCCCAGCTGACTTTTATCCATTGTGCTGCAGATTATTGGGAACCTTTCCTGCCAGACCATTTCTGCAGGTGATTTGTTTGAGCTTATATACTAAACACTATGGGCCGTGACAATTTGTCACCCCCTTGTCATTTTAATTTTTTAACTGATGGAATTGGCCCCCCAATTCCTGTCAAGTGACCTTGTCACTTCAGTTCTTGTCACTTGTTATCAGGTTAATTTGTTTTGTAAAACAGCGTATCACGCGCCCAGTCAGGCGCTTACAAGTGGTGGTTTGGTGTCTTTATTTAAATTTGATTAATGGCCTTTGTTGCTTTTTTTCAGCCATAATGGCTATAATTTTGTTCTTTGAAAGAAGTATGAAAAATTACCAACAGCTGTTTCTTAAAGTTTCTATAAATAGATGCCAATGTTTCATATATTAATTTCATCTTTTCATCCATTCCTCGCCGATTAAACCTAAAGCACCTTTCTACTGCCTTTTTTCCCATTCCAAGGCCATGTCTAGAGATTTACTATTCTTAGAGGTTGATTTTTTTTTAAATGAAAAATATACTATATTTTTTTTCAAAATATTTTAAATAAATTTAGTATAAAATGTATCTTACAATATCAATATAAAATTTTATAAGAGAATAGAATTACATTGGGAAGTTATTATTTTTGTTCAATAACCTTACAGTGGGTGTCACGGTGGTGTCCGGCCTTACTTCTCTATTGTTTCAGTTCATATTATTTTTGCTGTGCCATCCAAGTTGGGATGTAAGGAAAGCAGCGCATGGCACCGCCAAGAAGATTCTTGTTGCTTCGCCTCAGTTATCTCAAGATATTTTCTCCGAGTTTTCAAGTTATATCTCCGCTGTGGGCGAAAAAGCGTCTCTTCTCAAAATGAGGTGAAAATTGATCTGCATACTTCAAGTTCATATTAATCCCAATTATTGAGGTCATATTCAAGATACTTATTTGCTTTCTAATGACTAATCGCAACTTTTTTATGCTCAGCGATACCGAAAATCTGCCTGAGGCTCAAAGTCAGTCGATCCCAAGTATTGAGGTCTTGGTGAAGGCGTTGATTGTTATATCTTCAGCAGTATCAACCAGTTCCCCGGATGCTTGTCTGCAGCTACTATTTTGCTCTCACCATCCATATCTTGTTGGAACTGGAAAAAGAGATGCAGTATGGAAGGTATCTTTCTATGTTCAATGATATTTGCATTAACTTTAATTTTCACTGGCTTATGTTTTTGGTCAAATATGTTCTCTTGGAGCAACTAAAGTACGACACTTAAATATCATCTATATCGGACAAATCTAAAGAAAACCTTTCGTGGGATTGTATATGCTTGGTACAAATGTTGCAGCGTTTCTAGAATTGAATTTGCAAAAATAATTGTATTTTTATAATTTTTATTTTGTGTGGGTGCGTAATTGATCAAAATTGCTGAGCTTATCCAACCATTGTGCTTATACTGTTTATATTTTTCTTCAGAGGGTGAGAAAGTGCTTACAGAAGTTGGGCTTTGATGTGGTTGGTCTCATTACAGCTAAAGTCGCTCAATTATTCAAGGTGAACTGTAGCTCTAGTTGTAACTTCAAAATTTCATCTATCCATGTCTTGTGCTAGTTGCTTACTTGTATTTAACTATTTATATATGCTTGCTATGTTTTCTTGTACCTTCCCTTGTTATTAACTCTCCACTTCACGACTTACTATGACCCTTAGTTTCTTATGTGGCCGGCCTTTCTTTACGAAGAACAGTTTCTAGCTTTTATATATATATATTTTTCTTAGAAATATACAACCTGTCACTTTGTTAAACACACTTTCTTATATGTTGATAATCTCTTTCCTAACCATCATGTTTATACTTTATATGTTCCCTTTTCCCATAATTATGCATTTATCTACTTTATCCTTAGAGTTCAACTCAAGTTAGGACATTATTAGTTAATTAGTACTTCCTCTGGTCTTGTAAAAGCTTCCTAACCCATAACTTTATCTTACTTTAAGGAAACTAGTATTTTAATAGTTTGTGTGGAGTATTATGTTGATAAATTGGTAAAAGAGTGATAAAGTAGGAGAGAGAGCGGAGAAACTGAGGATAAAGTACGAATGAAAAACAATTAAGAATTGATAAGTGGAAATTAAAGTTTCCTTATTTTGCCTAGGAAGTTTGTAATGTAACTCTAAATAAGGAAATATAGGAAGGTTTTTATTGGAACGGAGGGATTATTAGCTAAAGAGACTTCTATGGTTTATTTTTCAGTAGTCAAGATTTAGTTTGTTTTGCTCGTAAAAGTTTGCTCCACCCCTTATCCAGAAAGTGTAGCTTCCTACATTTGAATGAGTGAAATCCTATCTTCCTCTATCCCCTCTGTTATATCAGATTTGTTGGAATCATGCAGTAATGTCAGACTACTGTACATTTATTGTATTGATGAGTAATCTCCGTCATGCAGGACTTGTTAGGTACAAAGGGATTGTTGAGTTCAAATTACTTTGAGCAAGAAGGAGCTATAAATTCCTTGTCGACTTTGATGTCTATTATGCCTGGAGATACTTATACACAGTTCAACAAGGTTTCTTTTACTTTTATTCCTTAGACTTCATCTTAGCCAGACATTGTTTGTAATGGTACTGACTTTCTTAAATTTGTAATCTGCTTTTGCAGCACTTTATTAGTCTCCCAGACCGCCATGCACATGACACCCTCTCCGAAACTGAAATTCAGGTTTTTTATTGATTTGATTACTTACGAATGCTATAATAACTTTTCATGGTTCTTGAAATCTTTTTCTGATTTAGTCTTGATTGTTCCTTTGTGATACTACTTCTGTCCTAACGCAATCTTCTCATATTGATAAAGTCAACAAAGTGAGGATATAATTTGGCAAAAAATGAATACAGAATTGACAGTGAGTTTATAAAGAAGTGTGAGTGTAATAGAGGTTTTCGTTAAGCGGGGTAGATGTTCCACATTACTTGGGTTTCCTATCATTGAAACCAGATTATTGTCTGTTTTTCATTCATGTGAGTGTTATAAAGGTTTTAGTTAAGTGGGGGTGGATGTTCCACATAACTTGGGTTTCCTATCATTGAAACCAGATTATTGTCTGTTTTTCATTCCCATGAGTCCATGACTTGTTCTTACAGTCAGAGATTTTTATATGAAGCTGACGTGTTAAGAAAATTTCTTGGACTCGTATATCATTTGCTTCGTTGATTTGCCAGAGCAGTATGTGAACTCATTTTTCTTACCGTTGCATTTTCAGATATTCCGTACTCCAGAAGGAATGCTTTCGACTGAGCAAGGTGTTTATGTTGCCGAGTCTGTTGTCTCAAAGAATGTGAAACAAGCAAAAGGACGTTTTCGACTTTATGATACTGATGATAGTATGGTAATACCCTGTGAATTTGTGGCTGATATGCATAACATGGTATATCTTTTATGCTAACTATCTGTGACATATGGGCAGGACCAAAATGGTTCTAACCAGTCAGTCGTCAGCTCAAATCATTCTGCAAAAAGAGATGCGGTCAGTCGAGAGGTTTCCGTTGGTGGAAGAAAAGATTCTGCAAAATCAACAAAAAAAACTGGCAAGTCTTATTTTTTGAGTTGGTGTCAGTTTATTTAGGCTATGTGGAAAGACCAATCTTCATCTACTGGACTGATATGTTACTTTTAAATACATACGATGTATAATATATATTTGAAGACCGATAAAATGAAATTAAGTACTGATAATTTCAAACATCATATCTACTATTATATTTGTAAGTAAAGCCATGAACTTGAAAATTTCGATCAACTGATGAAGTGATTTTAACCAATGATAAATTGATTATATCTACTGGTGCATCATATTTATACAAAATAGCAATGTTTATTCTCATAAACTGATTTTGAATACATATACTATGATTCCAGAGAAGACAAAGACTGCAAAAGAGGAAGCGCGAGAGTTGCAGCTTAAGGAAGAGGCTGCTATACGTGAAAAAGTCATGGCAATTCAGCTGAACTTATCCATGATGCTAAAAGCTTTAGGAGAAATGGCTATAGCAAATCCAATCTTCACGCATAGCCAACTTCCATCTTCGGTTAGTTTTCACATCTTACCCAAATAACTTTGATTTTAAGTATTTAAAGCTATTACGGGTACACCCATCTTGTACAATCTAGAATATTCAAAGTCCTTTCATTTTGATGCTTATTATATCTTAGGATAAGTTCTTAGCTATGACAAATGATGTCGGCTATCGGCTAGTTAGTAATTCAATCGAATTATTCTCTGTAGTTTGATGAACTGAGTGATTTGAATATTTACACAACGTACTCCACCAAAACTATAAGCACTGTACAGATGCTTGCAACTGATTCCTTCATATATTTAGTCGCATTGCGACATTTGTCCTCGCTAGAGGCCTATATGGTGCAGAAATCCACTCTTAGCATAGATTTATGGATCTCTCTTATAACTCTTACATAAATATCGGCTGATGGTATCATCTAGCATTTATTTGACAAGCCTAGCGAGTTTGCAAGGATATGTGATGGTTGTGTGGTATAAACTCGTCTCTTCATATAATCTATTTTCAGGTCAAGCTTGTCAGTCCTTTGCTTCGCTCACCAATTGTAGACAATGATGCTTTTGAGACCCTGGTGAAACTTTCAAAATGCACAGTGGATCCACTCTGTAGTTGGGCTCTTGAGATTGCAACAGCATTAAGACTGACTGCCACTGAAGAAGTTAGTAATATATGGAAGTTATTTCCACCTGCTACCGAAGGAGAGGAGAACGGAGCGGCATCCTTGGGTCTTTTTGACCGTTTAGTCAGTGGCTTGTTAATTTCTTGCAAGTCTGGACCTCTTCCCGTTGACTCATTCACATATATCTTTCCGGTAATTTATTCTTCATACTTTTCTCCTGGTCATTTTTTATGCCTCTAAATGTCTTTCAATCCTCTGAATCCATATGTATCAATTGCAGGTTATTGAAAGAATTCTTCTTTCGCCCAAGAAAACAGGCCTCCACGATGACGTGCTAAAGATACTTTTCTTGCACATGGATCCTGTTTTACCTCTACCAAGGACTCGAATGTTATCAGTTAAGACCTCACCTACTTTTCATGTTATTTGCCTATTGTTTTTATTATTATTTATTTATTTATTGTTAATGTTTCATCTTCTATGCTGCAGGTGTTATACCATGTTTTAGGCGTTGTCCCTGCATACCAATCATCTATTGGCCCTGCTCTGAATGAATTGTGTCTTGGTCTACAATCAGATGAAATTGCTCCTGTATGGCTTTTTATATTGTTTCTCTTTATTCAAACTTTTCTAATATCTATTCCCCAACTCATTTGTATATTATCTTTTTGTTGACAGGCTTTATCTGGTGTTTATGCCAAAGATATTCATGTAAGGATGTCGTGCTTGAATGCTGTCAAGTTCATCCCCGCCGGCTCGAATTATTCGGTTCCTGAAAATGTGGAGGTTGCGACTAGCATATGGCTTGCTTCACATGATACTGACAAGGTGGAACTTACATTTTGTGTTTTACTTCATATTGTTTAGACTTGCCTACATAGTTCTCACAATTGTCGTGAGGTGGAAAAGTAACTTAGTTATATTAACTGACCCCTGTTTTATTGGTATTTGGATATGTAATACTAATACATAAGATACTTGTCTGCTGTATCCTTATCCTTTCTCAAGACTGTTTCTGGGGGAAGGTTAAGGGTCTAAACTTAGAGCAGTGTTAAGTTTTCCATAATTCTAACACTGTATGTTTTCTCTTTTTTTCAATTTTTCTCTGTCAATTTCTGCTGCATCTGTGGATCATCTTGATAATTTGATGCCACTTGTGAATTTGCAGATTTATTTTATTGGCTTGACTACTTTTGCATAAATCTCCAATTTTATATCCCATTTGTCACCTGTGATTGTTCATTGTATCTAATTAAAAGGTGGTTATTTCTAAGGATATTAGATATATCACACCCACTATCATATGACCTATAGTTTTGGGTGTTTTAATGGCTTTCCTAGTGAACATTCTCAATCTAGGACATTACAAGCTAATGATCCTTTTGGTATGTACTTAGTTGTGTCTATTCTGGCTACATTGCAAGTTTTGGTATGTGCTAAAGTTTGTCTTACATCTTGTTTCTTACTGAAGTGTGAATCAGGTTGTTATTTGAACCGCCTTGCATCTATTTCAAAACTGTATAAGTTCTTAGTACTTGTAGTGAAGCAGCCTCTTGTTTATTACTGCATCACTGGTTTCTTGCAAGTTTGCCATTTAGTCATTTTTGTTGGTTTCGACTCAAATAGTTGCCACCAAGAGCAGCCGAAAGCGGTACTTGCTCTGAGCTATTCTTGATTAAAGTCCTACGTAATTTCTCCTTGATCATCTACATTGACTAACAACCAAATTGAGTTATAGTTTACCTGCCTTTTATTTAACTCATGTCATTATCTTAACTCAGTTTAGCATGTCTCTTATATCAATCAGTCTCTGCTTCCTAATCTAGTTTAATTCACAACTCTAAATTACAGACTGACAGTAATCCATCAAAGCCAGACACGTTACTTCCTTCAAGTCTCATTTCTCCCTTTCTAGGAAGATTGCGTTCAAGTGTAACGCTGTGTAACTAAGATGAATAACATTGTTTTTCTTTTCACCCAGTCTGTTGCCGAAGCTGCTGAGGTTGTTTGGGATTGTTACCGGCACGAATTTGGCACTGATTACTCTGGACTCTTTAAAGCTCTTTCACACGTGAACTATAATGTGCGAGTTTCTGCAGCAGAAGCACTTGCAGCTGCCTTGGATGAAAATCCTGACACCATACAGGTCTTTGCTAAATCCTACGTTTATTTGTTTATTTAATTAGCATCGTGGATTTTAACTGATGAACAATTTCAGGAATCACTGTCATCTTTGTTCGCTTTATATCTTCGTGATATCGGACCTGGTGAAGAGTACATAGATTCTGGTTGGCTGGGCAGACAAGGGATTGCTTTGGCTTTACACAGTGTGGCAGACATTCTTCGGACCAAGGATCTTCCTGTTGTCATGACATTCCTGATATCACGAGCTTTGGTATTTCGTTTCTCCTTTTGTCTGTCTGATTTGATTCTTATCAGCAGTACTTTTAGAAAATCCAGTTCACCGCTTTTGTGATGGCTGAATATGCTCAACCTACTCTCATGAACTACCTTTTGAAACCTAAATGATATGAATCAAATGGGATGGATGGAGTGCCGACTTACTTTGTTTCTTAATTACCTGGTATTGGTGTTATCCAAAGTTGCAACCTGTTTTAGTAGAGTAGGTTGATTGCAATATTTTAGTTTTGGCTCCTTAGTTCTGGATGAAAGCAAGTTTTTTGTTTGTCAATTCTTATCTGCCATCCGTTTCCTTTGTTCTGTTCAACTGACAGCACATGCTGCTTGATTACCTTTTGACTGCAGGCTGATCCGAGTGCAGATGTTAGAGGAAGAATGATTGATGCTGGTATCATGATCATCGACAGGCATGGGAAAGAGAATGTTTCGTTGCTGTTCCCCATTTTTGAGAACTACTTGAATAAAAAGGTCTGCAACTTGAAATGTTACCTCAAAGACTCTTTTTTGTTTTTATTATTTTCAAACCGATATCTGCATGCCATCATCCTACAGATTTTACTTTTCTGTGGAGTTGAATGAACCAATTGAAAGTTCAGAGATATATTGGCTGTAAATGCGCCAGTAACTATACATGATATCTCTTGTTTGATGCTTCTTTTATGCAGGCATCGAATGAAGAAAGGTATGATTTGGTGCGTGAAGGTGTGGTAATATTTACCGGAGCACTGGCAAAGCATATGGATAAGGTCTCTAAGTTCAATGAAATAGTGTACTTGCAGTAAATTGGTAACTTATACCTATAACTTCTAGTTTGAATTATTACAGGGAGATCCTAAGGTTCATGCTGTTGTGGAGAAGTTGTTAGATGTGTTGAACACTCCCTCTGAAGCTGTTCAGCGAGCGGTTTCTACCTGCCTTTCCCCGTTAATGCAATCAAAGCAGGTATGTGAAGTTTCACTGTAAGCATTTGGCATCAAACGAGCAGTTTCTTATATTTTGTTTTATTTATTGAAACAAAGTTTCTTCCATTGCTTTTCCATTTCCCTTTTCTTCTGTGTTTTGATGCTTCCACTTCGTGTTCTCCATTGCTCAAAACAAACTCTTATTTTTTTTCAAATTCTATCACGTTGCAAATTGCCATTCAAATTATATGTGATGGTGCGGTTTCCTTTTTTCCCAATGTCATTAGTAACATTAACACTAGAAGAATGAGGCATAGGCTACATGATCTAGTACAGAATGTGCGTTAGGCCCAGAGTATGGTGCATGTAAATATCTGTTGGCATCAGATATGCTACATGTAATATGCATTGGTGCAAGGCACGGAAGAAATTATGGTTGCCAGCAACGGAATGTAGTGCTGGTGGTGTTTCTGGGTGGGCTGTGTTAGCTAGTTAGTAGAAAGAGCGAGACTAAAGCCCACGATGGGAAGTTGCATGTTGCACGACCGTTATGGAATGAGAAGAGTTTTGTGGTAGATGAAAAGTGTAGAAGATAATCTGGAAAAAAACCCAATTAATGGTTCTTGTATGGTAGGAGATTTTAATTTTCCAAAACATAGTCTAAGATTGGCAATAGAGGAGAACTACTACATTGCTAAAACTAGGCTAGTGAGAGAGTAATATATTCCGTAATATGTACCTTCGAGAAATTCTCGCTCCTTAAAATATAAATTTCTGGTGTTGCATTGGCATAATAATTTGCTGTTTTCTCATATATACTCTGTTGGAGCCAACACCTATCAATAGAGTAACTTGCATGGACGTCCAGCTCTTCCAGATGTTTCTGCTTGTGCAACCTGTCCTCATTAGGCACTTAGTAGGTTCCACCGCGCCTTGCGATACTCTTCGATTCCTATGTTAGAGCTTACATTGTGGCATAATAGTCCTAGAAATGCAGCATCCTCTGCCCAAATATTCAAGACTGTACTTAACTGACCCCAAAAGCCTTCACTGAGCTCATTGTGAGTGGCATTATTAGTCATAAGAAAGCAGCATGCTGTCCAGATACATAGCATTCTATTTACTGATTATGAAATCGGTTTATCCCCAATCACATGAAGGAAGAAGAATCTGTGCAGCAAGCCACATCTATTGTGTCTCTCTTGTCTACTCTAATTCTACAGTTTTTTTTGGGCCTTGGTGATGGGGGATCTCTAGATAATAGTTTCAGTTATCTTATCGGGTATTGTTTTCTTTTCACTTCACTTGTTTAACATAGTTCTGTGATAATCTTGTAATGCGTCATCAGGAAGAAGCATCAGCTCTTATCTCGAGATTACTTGATCGGTTAATGAAGAGTGACAAATACGGTGAGCGTCGTGGAGCTGCATTTGGTCTTGCTGGAGTAGTTAAAGGATTTAGAATATCATCTATTAAGAAGTACAATATTGCGATCGTGTTACGCGATGGTCTCTCTGACAGGTTTGTTCTTGTGATTGTCTTTTGTTAGTATCTCTTTTAGTTTTAATTAGATTAAGTGGTATAATATGCGGTATAGTGGTATCGACTTTGTAGTTTTTTTTTTTTTTTTTAAATTTTTACCAGTTGCCTTGCTGGATCTCACCTGAGGTATGAAATGTAAAAAGAAACAAATTTGATATTCAAATTTATTTTAGCCAAACAAATAAACCAATTAGCAATTCTCTCCCGCCTTAGAAGTTGTCAAAGGAATTAATGAGGTGTAAGTCAAATAATTTGTTTATATCATCTTGTTGTTCCGTCGGAAATATGCGGTCCTCTCTGAAATTCGATCATACATACATTGGTTTTACCAGTTGCCTTCCTGGATCTGCCTTGCAAGGGTCTGGATTGTAAAGTAATAGAGTTGATAGTCTTTTTTATATTAGGCAAATGGACTAATCAATTTTCTCCCACCTAAATTGAGCTTTGCAAGAACGAATAGTGAAGTTCAACAAAGATATTTTAAGATGACTTTTTTTTTTTTTAAAAAAAAGCAGAAAATATTTTAAGATTCATTAATTTGCAACGTAGTTGGCTTTTAGCCAGTATATCATGAAGGGTAAAAGATATACAATATATATCGCTTATGCTTAGTTCATGTGCCCAATTCCATCATTGTACTCACCCAAGGGACTTTTACGTTTGCATGGTCTCATTAAATTATGCAATGCAGAAATTCTGCTAAAAGCCGAGAAGGAGCTTTGCTGGGATTTGAATGTTTCTGTGAGAAACTTGGGAAATTGTTTGAACCGTAAGCGCTGGATTTCATTAATTAATGTACTTTGTGTTCTAGCAACACTAAGCAAATCGACTCCAAGCATAACTCCTCTCCTCCATTACAGGTATGTGATACAGATGTTACCCCTGCTTTTAGCATCCTTTTCCGACCAAGTAGTTGCTGTTCGGGAAGCTGCTGAGTGTGCTGCCCGTGCTATGATGTCAAAGCTTAGTGCTCAAGGAGTCAAACTTGTTCTTCCTGCTCTTCTGAAGGTTCTGTATTTCATTAATTGTTTCCTGACACCTCAATTTTGAAAATTGGTAGAATTAACAGTTGCTAGTTGATTCACATATGGTACCTAGGGAAAAATAATTGCAAATGGATCATATTTTAGTTTGCGATCTGAGTCTTTCAAAGATGAATGTGTGTGGTTGGGTAGGTCCACTAACCTTGCTAAAATTCTTCTTCGAAATGAGATTTTTGCTTGTTGGAGAGCAAAATTACCGGGCTGATCCATTTTACTAAAGAACATTTTACGGGCTTATACTACCTCCAGTTTTCACGACCCTTATATTTCATTACATATCCCTTCAACTAATTGGTGATGTGTTCTTGAAACATGGGGCTTGAATAACTGTTTGCATCATTGGAAAGTTTGGTTTGAAATGGTTCTATACTTCTGTAATTGTGATGTCTCTTAGAGGTAAGCTTTGGTCTCAATAGTAAATTGGGTGACTTAGAGGTCACGGGGTTCGAGTCACTGAAATAGCTTCTTTGTTGATTTGCACTGGTTCAGATGCACACACAGTATACACCTAACTCCCGTGGTTCAGCTTCTTTGCCACATTAACTGTGCTTTTCTTTGAGAATAAAAGTTGGGAATTGTAATAAGGTCAGTTGTGCTGCACGTGAGCAATGAGTAACCAGCATGCGTGTTCGTCGTTGCAGGGACTTGAAGATAAAGCTTGGAGAACTAAACAGAGCAGTGTACAGCTATTAGGTGCAATGGCTTTCTGTGCTCCAGAGCAACTGTCTCAGTGTCTTCCTAAGATTGTGCCCAAGCTGACTGAGGTAGGATTTTTAAACTATATTACGTCCACCTCTTAGCTACTTGTGTACAAGCGTAAACTCACATCTATAAAGGTCAAGTGTATGAGATGTTATGTTGTAGTTGATTCTTGATATATTATAGGTTCTTACGGATACTCACCCGAAAGTTCAATCGGCTGGGCAAACAGCACTGCAGCAGGTAACATAAAAAGATGGTCTAAGTTTCATCTTTCAGTTACACTCTTGGCTGAATCAGATAATGACAAATCTTTTCCATTAATTAGGTTGGAAGTGTTATCAAGAATCCAGAAATATCTGCTCTTGTACCCACTCTTCTGATG
Source organism: Plantago coronopus (assembly GCA_036897195.1). Lineage (NCBI taxonomy): Eukaryota > Viridiplantae > Streptophyta > Magnoliopsida > Lamiales > Plantaginaceae > Plantago > Plantago coronopus. The sequence goes on from JAYMSL010000083.1 coordinate 30,313, forward strand.
GCTCTCACTGATCCTAATGATTATACAAAGTACTCTCTTGATATTCTTCTCCAGGTACAGTCGCTGTTTGTTTTAATAATAATAATAGTGATATCAACTCACTTTTTGCCTTTATAATATATATTGTTTGTGTTTCTTGCAGACAACTTTCATTAATTCTATAGATGCCCCTTCTCTTGCACTCCTGGTTCCCATAGTCCATAGAGCATTGAGAGAAAGGGGTGCTGAAACCAAGAAAAAAGCTGCTCAAATAGTTGGAAATATGTGTTCGCTTGTTACAGAGCCAAATGATATGATTCCATACATAGATTTGCTTCTCCCTGAAGTGAAAAAGGTAATGTTATCAATTAATGTAGCAAACTGCACCAAGAATGATTGATATTCACGTTAAGAGTTCCATATACAGATTAAACATGTTATTTTTTTTTTATTTTTAAAAATCTTTTTATGTATTACAACAATATGGCTTGTAATTTGACAGGTCTTGGTTGATCCAATTCCTGAAGTAAGATCAGTTGCTGCTAGAGCCCTTGGTTCTCTTATAAGAGGCATGGGAGAAGAGCACTTCCCTGACCTTGTTCCGTGGTTGCTGGACACACTGAAGTCTGACGGCAGCAATGTTGAGCGCTCGGGTGCTGCTCAAGGACTGAGTGAGGTTGGAACATCAGTTGGCAATTTACTCTGCATTCGTTTGGATTTTCATTTTCTTGTTTACATAACTCTACCTGCATCATGGACCCACATTATTCTCATGGCATGCAATCTATTGCCTTAATAACTGGCATAAGTTACTGAATCTGAGATCGCTACTTAATTGTGATGTTCTTCCTCACCCAATGTGGTTTGTTTTACTCAATATAATTCAGGGCCTAGTTCAATATTTATCCTTATTGGCAAACTTATGTGGCTGTTCTTCACACTAATTATTTACAAGCCTAACAAATTCTTGGCGGCACGAAATATAGCAGGATAAATAATAACCGAAATCCTGTTACCTTTTGGGGGATCACAGATCAATTAGTACATAGCTGTTATGGGGTGGAACATGTCTAGAACTTGGTTTGGAACTTTGAATATAGCCAATGTTGCCTGGGTTCTCATTTTGTTTCGGGTACAAACGGTGGTTTCTTCCTAGACTATTTGACAGTTACATCCTGTTGCCTGCAATTGCGTGTTCAATTAAACTTGCACAATCCGTTTTGTTTTGATAGGTCAAGTTTTCTTCTTTACAGGAATGCAGTGTTATTCGTTTTTGTGACTGATATTAATAGAGGTTTCTTATTTTCTTTCGACTAATATTTATATTTTCTATAGGTATTGGCTGCACTTGGAACACAATATTTTGAGAGTCTACTTCCTGATATAATCAGGAATTGCTCTCATTCTAAGGCTTCAGTTAGGGACGGTTACTTAACACTTTTCAAGGTAATGTATTCTTGTGAAAGCCTTTTTTCATGTAATGTTGGTTAACCAAAAACACTTTTAATGTAATGCATCTCTGTATTATCTCAAATTCACTTTTATGCTTCTTGCAGTATACACCAAGATCATTAGGTGTTCAGTTCCAGAAGTATCTACAACAGGTTCTCCCAGCCATTATAGATGGTATGTCTTACAATTCCACTCTTGCTCCTTATGTTTAATACATTTTCGTTGATGCGAAACATTGTTTTTGCTGTGTTTTCTGATGCCAACTGGTATTGTTGTACTTTCTTCATGCAGGTCTCGCAGATGAAAATGAGTCTGTACGAGAAGCGGCACTCAGCGCAGGGCATGTGCTAGTCGAGCACTATGCAACTACGTATGTAACTTTTGACATCATAATTGCTTTCTTCAGGCCTGGTGGCAGTTCATAACTTCATATCTTCTTTTTTTATGCCAAAAGAATAGCCCTCGATGCATGTGATTTTTACTTGAGTGAGAACGGGAAACAAATAATGTTAGAAAATACCTTTGATCTATTGATTAGTGAAAAGAGCAAACAAATTGTGTGCTGCAAGATACAGAGCGAATGATGGTTAATGTGTTATAACTTGAGGTTACTTGACAGTGGATCAATTCCTCTTCTAATAAAGTCTGCACCATTCATAGAATCTTACTTACATAACTATGCTGCAAGGGTACGTGAACCACTATTGGAGTTAAGAGCAACGGAATGGATAGCTTTGGTTGTCTAATTGTCATATACATAACTCTAGCAGACGGGAAAACTATGATTGAAACTTAGTTTTACTTTTATATTTATTGAGTAATTATATTGTGATTGATTTGCTTATTTCTGTCTAATTAACCATCACACTTCATACCAATCTTATCTTCTCAGATCTTTGCCACTGCTCCTTCCTGCTGTAGAGGATGGTATATTCAATGATAGTTGGCGTATTCGGCAGAGTTCTGTAGAATTACTAGGTGACCTTTTGTTTAAGGTGTGTATTTCTAGCCTTCTGGAGATGCTTTTCCATTCTATAAGGCCGGTAATTTTTATTGAAAAAGCAATGCACAATTCTGACAATCTTATTTAGGTTGCTGGAACCTCTGGAAAAGCACTTCTTGAGGGTGGCAGTGACGATGAAGGTGCCAGTACTGAAGCACAAGGCCGTGCTATTATCGAAGTACTTGGAAGAGATAAACGTAATGAAGTTCTTGCTGCATTATATATGGTTCGCACTGACGTCAGTTTAACAGTTCGCCAGGTAAAATGCTTTTTAGAATTTGTTTATATTTCTATGCAAATCATACCCATATAATCTCAGTTTAACTTTTGCTTTTTCACTTTGTCAGGCTGCTTTGCATGTCTGGAAAACAATAGTTGCAAATACTCCAAAAACCCTGAAGGAGATAATGCCAGTTTTGATGAGCACCTTGATAAGTTCTCTTGCCTCATCATCTTCAGAGAGGCGACAGGTTCATAAATGATTTCGGTGTATTGAGATTATGTTAGCAGACCGTGTCATTGATATCTGACATCATTGTGTTTATATTAGGTTGCTGGGCGGTCTTTGGGAGAACTTGTCAGGAAGCTTGGAGAAAGAGTGCTTCCTCTAATTGTTCCTATTTTATCACAAGGTCTTACTGACCCAGATCCTGGTCGAAGACAGGTCTGTCTGTCTCTCTGTCATTCGTCTTTCCTTATTCCACTTAATTGTCAAAATTCAAAGAAAACAATGACCCAAAATCAAGGAGTCAACAAGTTGCGCTCCAGGACAAAAATGCAATACAACATATAGAAACATATAGGCTGTACTTTTTTTAAGAAACCCTGACTTTCTGACCATAGCCAAAATAATAGAGTTGTACTTGGATCCCCCCAGGTCGAGATGATATGTTTTCTCAACCGTTAATAGATATAAAGAAAACTGAAGGCATGCATGTAAAGATCTCTTTGCTAATACCTACACGTTTCATACATACACTAAATTGCTAATACCTTCTAGTAAAATCCTGCATGTTATGGTAGCTGAAACCAATCCATACATACTGTGTTCACTAAACTTGCACCCGCCATGTCAGCTTTATGGTGAAGCTGTCTTGACTTATGAGCTCATATCATTATGCTGAAATTATTGTTTGATGGACAGTGCTATGTGCTTGCATGATTCTCACATATATATTAAGATATTGATAAGCGGAATAGCTACTGAACATGTAAGAAGAAACCCTTTAGTTGTTACACTTCGTATCACAATATTTTAGATGTTTTGGGGCGGCGGATCATGTTGGAATTTATTCATATTTCCTTTCATTTGAGATGCAGGGTGTCTGTATTGGTCTGGGTGAAGTGATGGCCACAGCTGGTAAAAGTCAGCTCTTAACCTTTATGGATATACTCATCCCAGCCATCCGCACTGCCCTTTGCGATAGGTTTGTGGACATTTTGGCATTTTCAAGTTGCCCAATATACAGATGTAGATTACTAGTGAACTGTTTCTTGTAACTTTTGCAGTGAACCCGAGGTTCGTGTGTCTGCTGGTGCAGCATTCAGTACCCTATACAAGGTATGCCCTTCATTATTCTTAAAAACAATTTGTCAGAAGTAGAATGAATCAGTGAAATGAAGTTGTTTCTTTCCTTTCTTATATAGAGTGCTGGCTTGCAAGCAATTGATGAAATTGTTCCCACACTTCTTCATGCTTTGGAAGATGAGCATCTCTCTGATACTGCCCTTGATGGCCTAAAACAAATCTTGAGGTTATTTAAAAGCTAAATTTTGTCACTTTGAGAATATACTGTATACTGCTGAGTACTAATTGATTACCTTTGTTATGACAGTGTCAGGACGAGTGCTGTGCTGCCACATATCCTCCCGAAGCTTGTTATCCAGCCATTAACGTATGTATTAGTATTGTTTTGAATTACTTGAATTATTCTTAATTATAATACATAAGTTTGGTCTCTCAAATATTTGAACTGTCTCCAGTGCTTTCAATGCACATGCTCTAGGAGCTCTGGCAGAAGTTGCAGGACCTGGTCTTGACTTCCACCTTGGTACTGTCCTTCCTGCATTACTTGCTACGATGGGAAATGGTGATGAGGTGCACTACAACACTCCTTCCCTCTTTTCCAATATCCATAATTTTGATGCATGTTTGTGATCCTGTTCAGTCTATCCATATTCTCTTGACTGCTTTTTCCATGGAATTGTAGGACGTTCAAAAGTTAGCAAAGAAGGCTGCAGAAACTGTTGTCTTGGTAATCGATGATGAAGGGATTGAATCTTTGATCTCAGAGCTTCTAAAAGGAGTAGCAGATAATCAGGCTAGTTTTTTTTTTTTTTTTTTTTTTTTTTTTTTTTTTTTTTTTTTTTAACTTTTAACTACAGCCCATGTTTTTTTTTTTTTTAACCAACCTTAAATTTTTTTTTTTTGGGAATTCCTTATTTAATTTTTTTTTTTTTTCCAGGCTTCAATTTGGAGATGTTCTGCGTATCTAATCGGATACTTCTTCCAGAATAGTAAATTGGATTTGATTGACGAAGCACCAAACATGATATCCACCTTAATTGTCTTGCTAAGCGACTCAGATTCTGCCACAGTATCAGTAATATTCCTGTGCCTTTCGCTCTTATTTTCTCGTAATGTATATTTACCTTATTATGTTTTCTGCAGGCTGCTTGGGAAGCTCTTTTAAGGGTTGTAGGTTCGGTTCCTAAGGAAGTTCTTCCTTCATATATGAAGCTAGTACGTGATGCTGTGTCTACATCTAGGGACAAAGAACGCAGAAAGAAAAAGGTAATTTTTTTAAATTATTTTTGGAAGTTTATGTGTCAATATTTCAGATACTATATAATACTAGTATAAGATCATGATTTACTCAATGCATCCAGTATATCTAAGTTTATTGAGATTTGTTTATACACTCAAGTTTTTTGCTTGGCTTTAATGGATGCAGGGGGGACCAGTTCTGATTCCTGGGTTCTGTCTTCCTAAAGCTCTTCAGCCTGTACTGCCAATCTTTCTACAGGTACTTTTTTCTGTAGAAGTTGAAAAGATAATTGAAGGAAACAATTATTAACAAATTGAACACCTAGTATTGCAGCTTGTGTATTTATTTCCCCTGGCTTGCTTCAGTTAATATTTGAAGATTGCATCTGTAGTTTCGTAGATGTTATACACATTTTTTTTCTGCTTTACCTACTGTTCCAAGTTGGTCTTGTTTCTCTAAAATGAAGATGTATTCCCTTCCCTTGGGAAGGAAAAGAAAACTGCATTACTGTGGTGAGTAATTGCGTATACAGTTGTTTACTTAGGAGAGTTCTCCGCGCTGTGGACTTCTCCTGCCTATAAGGCTATAACTCTAGGAATGTTTATTGATGAATAGTGCTTTAACTCGTGGAACAAGCAAGACATTCAGTCATTTACTAATAGGACTTTGAACATTGCTTAACCCCCTATTGTGTGAAGTTAAATCGTTTGAGCGGCAGAATATTGTTTGACGTGATTATGCATGCTTGGAATCCTAGCATATGACAAACTAAATAATAAAATCAACTTTTGTTAACTTGAAATTTGTGAATCAGTTCCATAAGTTTCCCCAGTCACAGAATTGGCCCCATAATTTCACCTCTGTGATTTTAGTTCCACCACTTAAACACAATTCTACACACTCCTAAAATCGTGCTAAAAGCAACGTAATATAGTGAATGGGATGGAGTGAGGAGTAGATAGTTCAGTTCTCTATTTTATTGTGTTGTCAATTTGCTCAATTCACACGGATTTATTCTGTATTATGCTGCCTAAGTTATGTCTTCAATTCTCGGCTTTTGTGAAGTACAGTTATCAGGGAAAGTACAGACATGTCTGTAAAACTCAGACAGATTAGCATGGTTGTTTGCAGTTTTTTAGTTGCAATGTTTTCAGGATATAAGTTCCAATCTCAGTATTAGACAAGCTTATTATTAAATCTCAATCGATGAGGTGTCTATTCCTCTCAGGCTTCGATTACATTCCCTGTGAACTTAATATTTTCTTGAGTCAATGTCTCTTTTATTTCTATTCTAAGCTTCTGCATCCTAATATTCTGTTTTATCTGCTTTAGGGTCTTACGAGTGGATCGGCTGAACTGAGAGAGCAGGCAGCATTGGGTCTTGGGGAGTTGATTGAAGTGACAGGCGAAAAATCTCTGAGAGAATTTGTCATTCAAATTACTGGGTATGTCTTATGTTCACTGACTTTTGCGTAAGTGAATATATCTTGCTTCGTCCTTCCATTTTGGTCTGGAGAATGGTGCTCGATTTTTCTACCTTTCAAAAGAGCGATGAGCAACAAATTTTTTGAATTTATAAAAAAAAACATTCGCAACATCCTTTTGAGTTCGTGTTCCTTTGACAAGTTTAAATTTCATACAAAATTTGTAAACATCTGATTCTTGGTACGGAGTTCTAGTTCATACATAGCAGGTGCTCCGTTTCTTTATCAGATACTGATTGTGGAAATAAAACTAAGAACTGAGACTTGTTGACCTTTTCATATAAATGTATGATGTACTCCCTCGTTCTGGTCAAAGCTTGCCGTATGCCGTTTTAGTAGTTCCACTTCCATACAAAGCTTCCCAGCTCCATCCTTTGTAACAAGCCCACGTAACTTATTGTATTTGTGATTCCTAGAGATCTGTATATCATGGTGATTGCAATTATGAGGATAACATGGGTGAAGAGCCCGTAACCTGTGTAGCCAATTGATGGGGCCAAGTCAGGTCACAATTATCAGAATGAATGAACCCTCATACATACCTGAAAAAATCTTTGTTTTGTGTATTTATGATATATGTATATCTGAACAATGTATTGATGTATCTACAACATAAGTTCATAACGTCTCAAATAAAAGATATCTTTACCCTTGTAAAAACACTCATATTTTGGTGTTTTCAGATTTAAAATATGAATTTTATCATATTTTCGGTATTTTATCTTACTCTTATCGTGTTTCTTCGTCAATGATAACTCCTGTCTGGTATGTCTCTCTGTGACCTTTTGCTTCAATCCTGCTTTGATCTTTAATGCTATCTATGTGTACAGCCCTCTGATTCGCATCATTGGTGACCGATTTCCCTGGCAAGTTAAGAGTGCAATTCTTTCAACTTTGAGCATCATGATACAGAAAGGTGGAATTGCTCTAAAGCCTTTTCTTCCTCAACTTCAAACAACTTTTGTTAAATGTCTGCAAGACAACACAAGGTCAGTGCAAATCATGTCCTTTTTTCTTATCTCGCGGCATCATATGATGAAGAAGCAATCCACAAGAATGTCTGAGGTCTACTTTTGTGTCGTGCCTAATCAAATTCAAATGCAGGACTGTTCGCTCAAGTGCTGCATTTGCGCTTGGGAAGCTTAGTGCTCTCACTACCCGAATAGACCCCTTAGTGGGTGATCTTTTATCTGGACTACAGGTGATTTTCGAACACTGTTTTTTTCTGTTTTGCGCAATTTCTGATTTGGTTGTGTTAACCGGAGTTGTTGTTCTTTTAGGCACCAGATATTGCAGTTCAGGAAGCTATGCTGACAGCATTAGAGGGTGTCATCAAGAATGCTGGCAAAAGTTTAAGTAGTCTCGTCATAACTCGTGTCTACACCCATCTAAAGGACTTAATATATAATGAAGAAGATCAGATACGGAGTTCGTCTGCCAGCATTCTGGGAATTTTATTGCAGGTTACTTGTAATTACCATGATAAGTGCTTAACATGAGAATTTTATACAGTATCACTGGAGTATGCTCTTCTGGTATTCCTTACTATTTTTAGAAAGAAAATAGATGGTTTTGCAATTACTGAGCAATACTATTCTGGTGGACAGTATTTGGATGAAGGTCTCGTTCCTGAACTACTCAGTGGACTAGCAGATGCAACTTCTTCAACAACCTGGACAACGCGACATGGAGCTGTACTTGCACTGTCGTCCATGCTTAGGCATAATGCTTCCATCATTTCTGCTTCTTCGTTTACAATTACTACGGAATGCCTCAAAAGTGCATTGAGAGATGAAAAGGTAAAGATTCCATTGATTTGCTGAACTTTCATGTGGGCATGTCAGTCTTCTGGGATGAAGATGAGTTTCATCACTATTCATTTGTATCACATAGATTATTAATCACATCTGCATGGAAGTGATAATCTGTTTGATATCTCAGGATAGCTTCTTTTTTTTTCTGCATTGCATTGCCTCAGATTTTATTTGTGTCCATAGTATTGTAAATTGTTCCAGAATCCTCTCGTACATGATATTGCGATTGGTACATGAAATGTTTGTCACATGCTTATTCTTTGACCAATCAAAGGGCACCTAACTTTGCTATTTCAATCGTAATTACAATAAATGTGCCCCTGCAGAACAAAAGTATACCAAGTTTGTAAGACAAAACTCTATGAGGCGAAGATTCTCCTTTTATGTTGAGGACAAAGATATCTAGAATTTTGGGTAGACTTGAGTATGGTGTATAGATGTGCCATAAAGTTCTTATATCATGTTTTGATGCAGTTCCCTGTCCGCGAGTCATCGGTTCAAGCTTTGGGAAGGACATTACTTTATCAAATCCGAGTTGATCCGTTAAACACGGCTGGGCATGCATCGATTTTGGCATCTTTGGTATCAGCAATGAAGGATGAATCGAGTGAAGTCAGAAGAAGGGCCTTAAGTGCACTGAAGGCTGTTGCCAAAGTACATATTTGCCCTGTGTCTTCAAAATTACCATAACTTGTTTGACATTCCGTCTTTTTTGGGTGGTAATTCTTATCTCTATTTGAAATGTTTCCCGTAGGCTAATCCACATGAGGTCATGAATCATGTTTCTTTATTCGGTCCTGCACTTGCGGAATGTCTGAAGGATGGATCTACACCTGTTAGGGTAGCTGCAGAAAGATGTGCACTTCACAGCTTCCAATTAGCAAAAGGTATGTATTTCACCAGTTATGATGAAGATCATGTGCATGTCTTTAAATTGCGCAAAGTACGTTTTGCAGATATGATCTTTTTCACATTATTTTGTGACCCATTATAAAATTGATTCCAGGTACCCAAAATGTTCAAGCTGCACAGAAGTATATCACAGGCTTGGACGCTAGAAGAATATCAAAACTCCCAGAGCACAGGTGAAACTTCTTGTTAATTTTGCTGTATATTAGATGATAGTAGATTACATTGCTCTTCTACCATAATTACCTAATTCTTTTATTAGAACATGCAGCCTTTATTTATGGATAACTTCTTGTTTTTTATAAATGTCCATTCTGGTATTAGCATGCCAATTCCATCTTATCTCATATCTATGAAATGACGTTTCAAAATAGAAAAGGCAAAAGAAAGCTTAAATTATTTGTGAAACTAGTGCAGGTTAGGGGAATGTTTGAGATGTGTTTGACCGTAAGATCGTCTAATTAACTATACACCGACACAAACACGCATATATATTATATCATTATTATTTAAGTTATCAAGTGAATAACTAGCTCTGGTTGTTGCAGTGGTGACAGCGATGATGAGACAGATGAGATGGCGGCAAGTAGCTGATTGATGAGACATATTATACTGTTCTGTTGTCACAAACATTCCAGTTGGAAGGTTTATGGGTCGAAGCAAGACTGTTAAAGTCGTTATCTCATATCTGATGAACATATACAGATTGATATACAGACATATATACCGGGGCTCTGCAGAAGCATGATCCCCATCCGCAGTGGTTTGTTTTGGGATATGTTGTAATGTTATCACTGTAGAGAAGTTATTTGACACTGCAGGAGCTGAAAGAGCTCTCCAGATTTTGTAAAAAATTTTGTAAGAATTTTTGTATTAGCAGTATCTTCAGGGGCTAATGAAAATCAAATTGATCATGCTATCTTCACGTACGTGAAATCTTCAGCTTGGGTGCTCGGTTTTCTGTAGCATTTCGGCTTTATCCTTCGAACTTTAGAAGTTCGGTTATGCAGCCCCTGTTGGTTTTCATTTGGCATTAGCATGTAGTGCTATGTACTTGCTAAAACATGAAGATATACTACTATATAAATATATATGCAAGCACATTTCTGTTGTCGATCAACGGTTACTGATACGTACGTTTTACTACTCCTTCCTTTACCCACTGATTTAGGGGTTTTGCTTTTACCAGTAGTAAATTAATCATTAAGTGGCAAAAAATGAGTGAGATGAAACATTAGCTTTGTACGTGGACATTCAAAATTTAACTTTTAAAATTTAGTATGTAAGATGGAAAATCGAAGTTACAGTCCCAAGAGCATGACTGTAAGACGTAAAAGTGGACATTTATATATGTATACACGCAGCTTTGATACGTTTGACACAAATGCGCAGTCCAGGGTTTGTTGAACTTGTGTGCACTCAGAGTTCCTCAAAGCCATCTTCATCTGCATCTTCTTCAATTCTTTGGAACATATCTCTCCAGATATCCATCTGAAATAGCAGTTAACATCAATAGAGGTAAGGGAAAACCACAGTTTTTATGAGTATTACAGTTTTATACGAAGCAATGGCATATTATGTCTGCTCTTTTGTTTACTAAGATAGAGACCTGACTCAAGAACCGGATATACGATACATGTTTAATCCTTGGCATAAGGATTCGGAATTTGTTAAAGATTGATCTATACCTGGTCATCAGAAAATTGCAGCTGCTCTGCAACAAACAGTACATTCTTGTTGCCTCTAGCTGTTATTTCATTGCCATTGCTACAATCTTCAGCGACTTGATCATATTCAATAATCTCCACCCGCAGCCCATGACTCATGAATAGCTTGTCCATCCACTCTATTGTTGAGGCCTAAACTTAAACAAGGCGTAGATCAATATTGCAGTATAGGAGGGGACATCCAATTACTCGATCATAACATTACAGCTAACAAACCTTCACCTCGTTTTCAGTTTCGGCCAACCAAACAGGCAGTTCTCCAAAGAACAGGCACCCCTTCATAGCTAAACTACCAATGGTGTCCAAAATGTCTTTGAAGTGTGTCAAAGTTGGTATTGGAAGTCCCTGCACAATCCATATACCGAAAAGTTGGACATTGTAAACCAATGACGAGAAAGATGCGTAGAGGCTCACTGGGTTACAAAAGACATTACTTACTGAGGACTAATGAAAACAAAATTTGGTGATGTGAACATTACTCACCTGGAGAACCCATACACTGGGTCTGGCTCCATTAAATCCTTTACTGCGTAAAGCTTGTTGAATATCACTGACTTCTGAAGAGATATGAAGGAACAAGCAGCTTCTTGGCATCTTTGCTCCAACATCTAATATATAACCATGACATTGCAATCAGGATATGTTCAAATTAGCTTGCATAAGAGGGCCAATAATCAGATTCTAGAGTGTCAGGTTAGTTTCAGAAGCCATAACTTCTAGATTATGTATCAATGAAGTGCTCTCTTAACTCTGATCAGATCTCAGTTCTACCAATTCGGATGTGGCGAGAGCAGGATCTTATCAATATGTACATTAAGACTCCATGCATGTAAGGGAGTAAAACTGTGATTGATGAGTGGAGTCATAACCACTGGCAAAACTACTAATATCATTAGTGTTTGAAGGTAAAGAATCTGGACACTCCGAACAATACAGCAGCAACTTCCAGAGTTTAAACCAACTCTAGACAACGGAAGGATAATAAACATACCAACCCACCTTCGAGCTTTTGAGTGGAACTTCTGAATATACTTTCTGGAGATGCATCAAATATTACAGTTGATAAAGGCCAATTGATCCGGTAAGGCCTAGTATCCATACCATCTGTCAACAAAACAACCTGCAATACGTGAGAGAACGGCCATCCATATGACCTTAATTCAGCTAGAACTATCAAAGTATTACTGCAGTTGATACTGTATGCATGATCGTCTACCTGCCTAAGCCCATCATCTTTCTTCGTCAAGTCACACAACTTATCATCAATAAACCTAGTCGCAATGCAGTGATAGTGCAAACTCCGATTCATGTCCAACTGGATCCCTTGAGGTAAGAGACATTCAATGTATGGATCCACAAACAGAGGATCTGCAATGCAAGTACAGTTCGGCCACAGAAGGAATATAAGCACGATACACACACACACACAAAAACATCCAAACAAGACTAATCAAACTCTGACTTTCTTGGTAACTGAGTTGGAAACACAATACTTACATGAAATCTCACTCTCCCAAAACAGAAACAAAAAAAGAACAACTTGTGCTTCAGCTTTAGGTGTGCCCTGAAGGAACTAAGATAAACGATTGTATAAAGCATAGGAGATACTCAAACTTTCTGGCAACTAATTCGAATAATTAATACTCAAAAGAAACTAATAACCAGAACAGCAAAATAATATACTCATACACTGTGTTACTTTTAAGTGTTTGATGAAATGACTGAAGCAACTGAACTGTGAAATTGAATCAATTGACAGCCAAAACAACTCAAAACAGTCGATTCGCACTTTAATCTTCAGCTAAACGAACACTAATCGAATCGAATCACGTTCTCGAATGAAATGACGGGAAGTTGCAGAGAGGGAGTAAAGTATACCTGAACGAAGGGTCTCGATGTACCGAACCAATGCGTTATCCATTGCGGCTTTGGCAAAGGGATTATCATCTTCATCATCATCATGATGATGTTGTTCGTGTACCTGCTTATGAAGCTTCGCCTTAATGAGGGAAAACCGATTGCTGCTTATCCTAGCTAAGGAAGGAAGCAGAGGCGAAACCATTGTAGGAGGAGTAATAGTAGTGATTCGGTAAGGAAATGGCACTGAAACTCCCATAGCCATTGATGGAGAAGATGATGATGAAGAATCAGAGCATTTTTACTGCTTAGCTAAAATGAAGATGATGACTAAATTGTTCGCGAATTTGAAATCCAAGCACTTAAATTGGGGATGATGGCCAAATAAGAATCGTGTTACTCGTAGTCAAACTTATTACCAACTAAGTTGTAATTCGTTTTCTAATTAACTCGAACCATTGGGTGAGTTGGTAAACTGCTATGTTAACAGTTT
>JAYMSL010000084.1:0-43380 GCA_036897195.1 Plantago coronopus
TTGACTTAACAGAAGAAATAACAAGAATCAAGATGAAAAAAGATGATCAAGAAAAAATCAGAAGAAAGAACAAAACCGAGTCCGTTGCATAGAAAGAGAGGAGAACTTCTCCCATTTTTCCATGTCGACTATATACTTTGGACGAATTCCAAACCTATTTTTAATAGAATCTTCTCGGAGAAGTACCTAGATAAATTCCATAAATCCTAGGAACGCCGCGGAATCCGAAGGATACGGAGGCCCCGAAATCCCTCCACAAGAACCAGAAGCAAAGCGATCTTTGGAGAAAATAGGTTCGAGCTTAATCTTTCCCCCGGAAATCTACTGCAGGAAGAGCTGCAGCCTAAAGAACAGAAACCAGATGCTCCTGAGATAAATGCACGTACACCCCGGAACCTGTACCTTGGTAGTTAAAGGCCTGGCATCCGACCCTGGCGGAATCACTGAAGCACGCTATTTCTCCTGAATTAAAGCAAATGTTCGAAAAAGCCAATCCGTAAAACGGAGGACCCGGCCTTTTTGATGGGATGGCTCACGCTATTTCGAAACAGAAGCAAACCTTCACGCCCTACTATTACAAAGAAACAGGCAGAGCTTCAAGGGCCACGCCCGGCTAAATGGATCCCATTTACATTTAAGAAAGAAAGGAATGCCTTTTGGCACGAGACCGCTATACCTGAAGCTAGCCAAGTGAAAAAACTTGGTGTCACTAGCGAGAACAAAAAACAAAACAGGACCACTCAAAAAAGCAAAAAAACCGACTTTTACACAAGTTCCATTCAAAGCCAGGAACAAACTATAGAACTCAAACAAGTGCTTTCACTTTTAAAACACAAATGCAAAAATATCCATGGAATTCTAAGTTAGAACAGGTGCTCAAATAGAAAGTGATCCAAGATAGAAAAGACAAGAGAACAAGAAATTAAAAAAAGAAAAGAAGCAAAAGAGAAGAAAACAGAAAGAGAGAAGGAAGAAAACAGAACAAAGAAAAGAAAGAGAGGCTGCGAGAGAGAGAAAGAATGGAGAAATAGAAGAAGAAAAAGACAAGAGAGCAAGAAAGAGAAGAGCAGAAAGACAAGGGCGAGAAAGAAAACAGAACAATGAGAAGAGAGCAAGAAAATAGAAAGAGAGCTGATAAAACAGGAAAAAGAAGAGGAAAAATTAAGAGTCTTATGATGTGTAGGAGAATTCTTCCTGTCTTTGAAGGAAGAAGGGTCATTCGAAACACACTTCTAAGTCAGAGTCAAACGTATGTCATAGACCATCCAAAGAGTGCGGGTTACCCGGAAAGAATGATTCACCGAAGTATTCTCCCGTCATTCTATTAGTAATCGGTTCTTTTTCCCTAATTACGCATAAATTTCACCGGGTCTTTCCCTACCCTCGGAATGCGCACCTCAGTTCACGAGAAGGCTTCCCCCAAGTTCCTAGTATAGTTTCCATAACGCCCCAGGACCGAACACCTAGGGTGGAAGGAACCAATCGGATCATGTACTGGGTCCGCATTAAAGGAATAGAAAAAAGAAGCCCTGCCACGAAGCATAAATAAGGATAGGAGTTGGGTAAACATTTGATTCCCTATTCCATTCAACGAAAGCCACTCTTGGAGGCTCTCCATATCCTCATTGAGAAACTACTTCTATCTTTAATTGAAGAGGGAAATAATAAGGGATTCATTCGTCCGCTAGTTTTCCATACCGTTCCTCGCTGTCGGTGAGGAGATCCTACGAAATGTCCTTCGGTCTAAGGAACCATAGAATCTAAGAGGCCTGAGGCTTCCAAAGCGGAGAGGGACATCAAAAGAAGAGAGATCTATC
This sequence comes from Plantago coronopus, assembly GCA_036897195.1. Taxonomy (NCBI): domain Eukaryota; kingdom Viridiplantae; phylum Streptophyta; class Magnoliopsida; order Lamiales; family Plantaginaceae; genus Plantago; species Plantago coronopus. The sequence goes on from JAYMSL010000084.1 coordinate 1,818, forward strand.
AACTCCATGCTTAGAAAAGGGAAGGGCGGGAAGTAAGTAACAAGGTCTTATCATTTGTCCGGGGAACACCAACAATCTGAAGGGAACTCCTTCAAAAGAGATAAGGAATAGAGAGGAGCAGAGAACTTACCGAATTCGAATCCTGTCAGAAGGAAAGCTCAACCAGGCACTCCTAGTTCAAATGAGAGAAGATCCCCGATAACTAAATTATAACCCATAGAAAATCGTTCCACCTATTTTCAATGCCTTTCCCCCTTCCTTTGATTAGTGGAGAAACCTGATCCAATGACAACAGATCCTATGCACCATATAGAAAAACGAGCACAGGGCCGGCAATAAGAGACCAGAACTTAAGTTTTGCTTGAGAAACGCCAACTTCACTAGCGAGGAAACCCCTTCAAAGTATATAATAGGTGAAAAATCGGAGGTGTGAGAGAATTCATATGTAGGCAAGGGGTCTCCCTAGACTCTTCTCCGAGCCAGTTTTTCCAGGGTCCAAAAAAATAGAGAAGACACAACGAATCCAATAACTACCCTACCTCCCATCCATCCGTAATTGATTCATATTTTACTGATAAATACCGATGGCATGTGATCATCCCGTCCCATCGATAATGGGCAAATAAACCAGCCATCGAAATCGAAAGGGAATCTTCTAGGTTCTATGTATTGTCTCCAAATATCTCCGCGCCTAGATTTCTAGAGTGAAAATGGGAAAGCGGTAAGTGCATCCTTTGACAGGTGTGCCAAAAGGTTATCCCTTCCTTCTACCCCAAAATGGTCACATTTAACCGATTTCCGCCAATGCCTTAGGCTTCTTCCCCTTCGAACGGTAATGAGAAATTCAGTTAACGACAGCGACAAGAAATCTTCTTGGTTCTAGATGTCATAGTCATAATGTAGCAAGTCTACATATTTGGGGTAAAAGAGGGAATAAGATCCCTTCAAGGTCCTAGCTTAGGGAACTATGCAGGAAAGGGGGCTGTTACATAGACCAGTGAATGTGTTAAAGCAGGGAATCTAGAAATACCGTATTCTAACAATGGAGGAGGCATCAGACTGCTCTGTTAGTTCATCCGTCCGAAAAACAATCCAAATCCGAGACAATCTGTATTCAATTGCCCGCTCTTGCCTTTCCCCGCTGCCGCGCGGGTCAATTATCTACCATTCCATCCCTGGGTGGTCCTGTCTAAGGACTCTCCCGTCCCCTTCTTTCCCTTACCTTATTTCTGTTCTTCCTTCATTCTGTGCATCTCGTTCTCCGGTGGTCCCGTAGGAAGATCCGATCTAAAGCCTCTCGATCTGAGGTCCCACGATCCAAGGAACCATCTATTATTCTTAGGGGTAGAAGTTTATAAACAGAGAACATATACCTTGGATCTAAGGCATCATTCGATGGAGAACTCCCACACCCGAGCACCGCAGATGGATAAAGCGCTGGTTTACATGCGATTTCCTCCGATGGGCGATTAAGGGCCTTTGTGGGGACATTTCCAAGTTTAAGCAAAAAGAGTAGACTAGCCAGCCAAGTACTTAGGGAGGAAGGAAAGAGACAGAAAGATCTTGTTTGGTGCCCTGGAAATGGAAAATTGAGTGGAAAAATGTAGAAAAATGAGTACATAAAGGAAGAGTCACAGGATACTTAGGTGGATTCTTCCCATTTTGCGGGGACATTGTAAGTTTATGACACACCTTCATGCCAGTCAGAGGGAAATGCCCTGGAGAAGAGAGAGGCAAAGAGAGAAGGGATCATCAACGTATTCTCCTGCCCTTCTATCAGCAAGTGGAGCGCATTTTACTGATTGAACACCTGTGTCTCAAGAGCATTCCCTTTTTTCTTTCGTTCTCGGTCTTGCGGAACCTTAGGTTGGGCATGGAAACACCTGTAAAAAGAAGGCTTCCTAATATTTTATATTTTACCCACGAGGTCTCTTATCTTGGTACCCAGAGTCGAAGGAGGCAGCCGGATCATGTACTAGACCCATATTAAAAGATTTCTGATGGGAAAGGGTCCACGACCGGTCAATAAACCGGGAAGGTCAGGAAAGCTAAGCAATTCTCTGTTAGGCGCGGGTGAAAACCCCACAAGAAATCTTTCCTAGTTTCATTTAGAGAAAACAACCTTGCAAGAAGCGGATTCCAAGCCATAGAGAAAAAGTTTTTTCTTGTTGTCTTGCTTGTGGGTGGATAAGTAGGTAGTCCTTCCGAGCCCTTGTTGGAATATTAAACTTGACCTTATTTTCCTCCCTTCTTTTTGGAAAGAAGTCTACTCACTAATAATGCCTAGGCATTTCCTTAGGCCGAAACCGAATACCCCTCTTCAGATCAAGATCCAAAGAGAGTCCTTCTCCTGCAAGCCCCATCTCGCTCCGCATTACCTGTTGGGGAGATCAGACCCCAATGACAATGGATCTTATGCAATAAATATTGCATCTCAGAAATACGAGGTACAAGCAGAGACCATATCCAACCTTTGTACAAGATTTAGCACAACCAATCAAGCGAGAAAGCTTTGCAAAAGATACAAGAGATGAAAAATCAGAGGTGAAAGGAAAGCGAGTCCACACCTAGAAGTGAAAAGGACCCCCTAGATTGTGCCCCAGGCCAAGGACCCAGACTGCCTGAGGAGTCGATAGTCAAGCAAAAACAAGGGACCATCAACATAATTTCCTATCCTCCTACCAGAAGGTGGTTAGCATAACACCAATGCCATCAGGCCATTCTTCTCGACCGGAAACATAAAAATTTTTCCCTAAAAAGATTCCTCCAAGTGAAAGAAATTAATAGCCTCTACAATGTTTCATGCCGGGGTGTCGAGGGTTGCGGTGGAGACAACCTGAAAAATGCGATTTCCCATATTTCGAAAACTCTGTTTGATCGTAGGCTGGCATGGTTGTTATTCAACCGCAGAGCTCGCAAGTGAGCCCCTCGCTTCTCCGCTTCTTTGTTTGTTTTTCGATACTTTCCCCCTATTATTCAGACCTAGTTCCCTTTGTTTATCCACCGCCCCCTCTGTTCTCCGAAGCTTGGAAATAAGATAGAGGCAGAGAAGACGGACAGAAAGAGAAGACAAAAACAAGAGGAGAAAAAAGGAAAGAACTTTGGAGTGCCCATCTAGAAAGGGCGGACTTCTTGTTGAAGCGCGTTCCTGACATCTAGTTACAGACTACTCGTGAATGAGCAGGTAGTGATCGGATGATTATCCATGGACCATATTCCTTTTTAGGATGGATTTGGCTTTTCTAAATAGGAGAGCGGGCAGCCAAGATGAAGTTTTTTTCGGGTGGTATTTGCCGAGGGCCCCGCTTTAGTGATCAGTCGTAGGTCTTTTCTCACCAAAGTTCCCGCAATACTGGAAAAATGGGCTCTGGATGCCTCCATTTCCCCCTTATGTATCCACAGTGTCTATGGTGTGGATACAATACCTTGTACTTGGAGGACTCGCTGGCATGGACTGATGTAAAAAAAAGAATGTAAAAACCCGGTGAAATTTGTGGAATAAGATCCGCTTACTTTTAAAAACACGGGAGAATATGTCTTTGACTTCTTGTGGCTGTCTTCCCTTCTTTTTACGGCCCGGCCCGTGGTTCTTATTAGGGATATGCCGGGCCCCTGCACGCCCCAAGATTCCCTTTCTTAGTGCTTTTTTTGGTGAGTTGCCACTCGATTTCTTCCAAGATTTCAGGGCATCGCCAGGCCTAGTGAAAGTGTGACAGTCCCGGGCTCCCTAGGTTGAACGGGCCATCAATTCTACAGACGCCAGGTATGTCCAAACAAAAAGAAAGCACAAACAAAGAAAAGAAATAAGAGAAACAAAGAAAGAAAAGAGAGAAGGAAAGTACAAGGCCAAAAGACAGAGGAGAAAGGAAAAAAGAAGGGGAAGAAAGCAACCCCGGCGCAGAATCCAAAGAAACTACCTGTTCCAAACCAAGAAAGAGAGAAAAAGAAAAAGCGAGGAAAGAGAAAAATAGAGAGTAGAAAAAACAAGACGGAGGAAAGAAAAAGAAATCAAAGGAGAAATAAGAAAGCTAGCTAATGAGAGAGAAGCTACCCTTTAGGCTTACTTTCTCCTAAAGAAGACACAAAAAACTCTTAACAACGTTCACAATCGAAAGATAACAAGATAAGAGAGCAAAGGATATTGATTAGAAAGCTAGCTACATAGAAAGAACGCCTCTGGCTTACACTCTCCCAAAGAAAACAGACAACAAAAAAGGAATCCAGAGAAACATAAGAAAGAACAGACAAGATACAGATGATAAATAAGGGGAAACACCGAAAGAGGAGAGAGGCCCTCGGCTTACTCTCTCCCTAATAAGAACGATACACACGACAGAACAGGAGGATAAGCCAAGACTCAGAGCCTCTAAACGCATAGCCTTCCAATGCCTACCCCGCTTTCCCTCATTCTTCTGCCTGCCACTTCCCTCACAGGCCCTACTTGAACAGGAATCCCTGACAAAAAGAAAAGAGAAAATGAGGGAAGAATGGAAGGGAAAGAGACAGAAAAAGAAAAGACAAACAACCCTACATCCCAAAACCAAGGAAAACGAGACTTGAAAAGAAATGAAAAGAGAAACGACAACAAGAAAGAAAAAAAGAGAGAAGAAAGAGAAAAATAGAGAGTAGAAAGAATTAGAACAAAAACAAGAAAAGGAAAAGAGAGCAAGCAGAGAAAGAAGAGAGAATCAGAGAAAGACAGAAAGAGGAGATAAAAGAGAACAAGAATAAATAAAGAAGAAAAAGAAGAACAAAACAAGAGAAAGAAGAGAAAAGATAGAAAGAATAAAATAGAAAAAAATTAGAATATATTAGAAAGAAAAATTTCATGCTCGCATTTGTTTTCGTCCATTCTTGATGGATTTCATTGGTTTTGCAAGGGCAATCGGAGAGAGATGAAAAGGGGCCGAAGTCATTTCGTCTAGTTCGTTTTCATATCTATCGTATAGAAATCTAGAAAGCTACTTGACTGAATCTATTCTGGTCTCTCTTTCTTGGCTTGTCCAAAGTCCTGCTACATTTCTTTCGTATAGAAATTTCCTAGTCTCGGTAGGTAATTGTGTATATAAGAATCCAGAAAGTCCTTTTGCTGTAGGAGTTTTTGTGTATATGTATATAAGTTGGAGTCATTTTTATTGTTTGTGTTGTGTATATAATGCATGCGGAAAGTGCTGTGCAAATCCGTGCGAAGTCATTACGTATTTAATAGAATAGATAAGTAGAAGTAGTGCCTGCTTAGACATGTCTTCTTTTCAAACAAGTGCGAAGTTCTTTCGTATATAAGATGAGACATCTACTACTACTATATAGATCTATAGTATAGACTCTGGAAAACGCTTGCTCCGTAATTGTATTTTATTTGCGGAGAAGGTATTTGACAGATTGGAAGTTTGTGAGTCTGAGTCACCTGAGCGCAAAGTCCTCTCGTTGTCATTCAGATAATTTGTCTCAATTAAAGGCTTCTGGTTCTTTTGTTTAATTCTCTCGCTCACTCCTCTTATCTCTCCTCTGTCTCTTTCTCTTGTTTCGTTTCATGCATGAGATGCTTTGTCTTGGAAATGCCATTTTCCTAGAACTTCTTAGCTGGAACTTCTGAACAAATGTCACTATTCTACATGACAGGGCCCTTCTGTCCCAGCCCTCATACTTACTTGCTTGTTTCATCTTCTGTAATCGAGATTTTTTTTCACAATTGAAGAAATTTAGAAAGGAGTTCGGCGAATCCGGGCCAAATGCTCTTTCTTAAGGTAAATCTCATCCACGCTAGCGATCCTTCTTCTTTATGCTCCTCCGACCGCATGACCATAGCCGTGATTTCTACCTAAATTAGTTCTTTTCTCTGTATCCTTTGTGTTTATCATTTACTTCTCGAAATTGGGGAACAACCTTGACTTTAGTTTTTTGATCTCTCTGCGTGGGTAGAATAATGTCTTCCTCCCTCTCATGCTTTCTTTCGAAGCTCGCTCTGTCTTTTATATAGCAGCTTGCAAGGACTTTCTATTTATTTAGAATATAGCGAACCTAGGGATCTCCTTGGGGAAGCTGCCAATCTATTTTCGTAGATGTCTGTGCTTGGAGGTCGTCCATAGATTTGCCCAGGAAAAGTTTTCAGGGCCTAGTTCCGAAACCCTTTATTATACGATGTCGAATCCTAAGGAATGGAGCCATTCTTTCTCCGTAAAGGTAGCCTTCGGCTCCGGGCTTCTGAGAATTATTCAAACTAGAGTCAATTCTATGTGGATAGTAAGTATTTTGGGTTCTTCTTATGGATGAGTAGGAGTTTTCCTAGTATGTAGTCACCACATGTTCATGCTTTACAATTTCTTTTTTGATTTCGTGGACAATTACCAAAGCCCTTTCTTTTGGATGTAATTTTTTTCTTTTTTCACCCTTACTTTGTTTTCCGAAAACTCTATTCTCAATGCATTTCCATTTTTTAGGATTGATTTCTTTGTCTGTTTTATTTTAACTTTGTTCGATTTTTTAGATATTCCAATACTACTTATACTTCATTTCATACTTTCACTTAGCTTTAGTTAGTTTTAGTTAATTGTCGTTCTAGTAATAAAAATAATATGCATTTGCTGATTAGTAGTCTGTATTTGACATTGATTCTTTTTCTGGTTATCTCGCAATTTTCTACTAGCTTAACTTAAAGCTAATCACGAATAATAGTTTATTTTTGCTTACAGATAATTTCTAGCATGGATTTACTAATTTTTGTTCTTGGAAATGGGTATTTTGGTTGTGTTAAAAAGTGACTCTACTCGCCATAATCAAGAAGCGAAGTCGCTCCTTTATTTGGATTCTGTTGTCCGTTTGCTTCATAGCTTCCTTCTAGGGGTTTTTTCTAAACGAAATCCTTTCTACTGAAATTCAAGTTTTATAGTTATAGTATAATGTTTTCCAGGATTGCATCTTCTCTTTCTATTTATTCTATATTATTATTTTTCTATATTATATATTATTTAATTTATACTATTTATTCTATATTATTATTTTTCTATATTATATATTATTTAATTTATACTATTTAATTAAATATAGAAATAATTATTAAATAAATAGAATAAGATAATAAATATATAATACTAAAAATTGTAAATTTAAAATTATAAAACAGTATATATAATTTCTATAAGTGAAAACGGGTTTGCAATAATGTTGATCGACAAGTTTACAATTGACAAAAATACCATTGAAATGGAGACCCGGCATCCGCTCTTTCCTTACCTTCCATCTATTTTTCGTTTACAGAGTGGCTCGTGTGAAAGTTCCTTTTACACTATTTAAGGTAAGGCTCTATTATTCTCGCACTGATTGCTTCACAAAAGAAATCTACCTATTCTTCTCATTAAATGTATACAAAATATTATATACCTATGCCACGGATCATATTTCGAAACAATGACTGGGATTTCATCTATATATCGTGCTTCCACTTTGTATGCCCTTTATTCCATACGAGAGTTAGAAAGTTTCATTAGTGAAAATAGTCTACTCTTTTGCAAACTGTTGTAAAATAATATTACCACAGTCCCCGTGTATTGTAGTCTTTAAGATACCATCTACGGAACATCGATTATTACTTAAATAAAAGAACTGCACAGAACCTGTTGCTTAAGAGGATGCTCTTTTATGTAAATTAGGTATATATAATGTACAATAAATAAAAAGAAATGACAATTAAGAACTCACAATTATACGAAAAGAGCATTCTTATTTTTCAATTGGGAGCTTTTTGGAGGGCAAAAATAAATCCATTTTTCTAGTTATTTAAATAGCTCTGGTGGTGCTAGATCAACGTAATATTTATTCAAGTAAAACTCTTAACTGGATTTTTCATACTGTTGTACGAACACGGATGCTGGATATCCAAAAAGAGCTTCAACATATTTTTTACATTAAATAGGTTTCATTATTATACGCGATATTTCTGTAAGTTTGTAAGTGAAATGCTGTTGGAAAGAATTTTGAGAAAAATAAGAATAAATCATGTGAAAATATAATGATAATATATAAAATATATATTATAGTTTTAATTAATTTATTAATATAATAGTTATAATAAATAGTAAAGAGTTATAAATAAATAAATATATTTACAGAGAATAACAAGTTCAATAGATCCTATTTGTATTAGTTACATATAAAGAAGTATTACATATAAAAAGAGATTGTAGTGTAATAAAATATCATATTTATAGAGTTTATTATATATTTATATACTATAATGAATAGTAATAACAAACAACAAGGATGATTAGAATTTTTAACGAAACGAAAAAGTCAAATATATTAGAATTAACATCTAATTTTAGATATCCCATATAGGAGACTTGTTTGCAGGACATCACACCCTCGGAGCTTCGCGTTAGAAAAAGTAAATAAAAAATACAAAACAAAATAAGAATAAAACTTTTTTCCAAAAATAGAAAAAGGAAAAAATGAATCTCCTAGCAAATAATTAAAATAATAAAAAAAATCTCTTAAGGGAAAAATAGGAATATATCTTTGCAAGATAGAAAAAGCCTTTAAGTCGACGGAATGGAGAAAAATTTGCTTGTAGGCCTTCACAATCACTACAAACTAAGAAACTAAAAGTAAAAATTTCTTTGTTTTTCCAAAAAGTAGAGAAGGAAAGGTTAAATATTCGAGAATTCAAAAATAGATTAAAAATAAATATAATAAATTTTATACTATATTTATTAGTTTTCTAATTTAAGTTATAATTAAAAAATTTAATTAGTTTAGATTAGTTATATGCATTATAGTTATTTTTTATGTATAAAATTATAAAAATACTTTTTTTTTAAGAAAATTATTGTATTAAAGATTTCTATTATTAATTTTAATTGAAAAATAATAAAGAACGAATAGACAAAAAATGAAAGCATGTCTATTTAATATAAAAATATAGAATAAAGAAATAGAAAGAATGAAATAGTATAGTCAATCAAATCTCCCTGGACATAAAATTTACACAACAGAAAGAGTTCGTTTGAATTAGGAGAAAGAAGAGAGAATTAGTTACAACTCACTACACACACCTAAGTCTATATGAATCAAATATGCTCGTAGCCCTTCAAAATCACTACCTAAAATAATCCTTGTTTTCTTAGTTTTTTCTAAGAACCTAAGTTTAAAAAATATAGTTGCATAAAGTATATAAAATAAAAAGAAGAAAACTGAGCAACAATATGGAAGAAAAAAGAAACTGCGAATCATATTCAAGATTTGGGTATTCTATCAATAAACAACATATAGAATTGCGCGTGAAAGAGCACTCAACGACATAATTCAAAAACCTCCCAAAGACAATGGATTACCTATTTTCTGCTATAGCTTACTCTAGCTACACTGAAGAAAAACAAAAGAGAAGAAATCAAGTTATTCAAGATTTAACATAGGATGAAATAATCTAAAAAATCCAATAGAAATTGTAATATTAAGCAAAACATAAATTTTTTTTTAATTTCTATTTAAAACATTTATTAAATTTTATTTACTAAAAAAATTATCGAAAAGAAAGATAAATGTAAAAATTCTCTACTTATTTATGTTATTTATAATAATTATATTTCTTATGTGTAAAGAACTCTGTCCAATCTTTATGTGATTCTTTTCATTTTTTATCCAAAAACGAGTAGATCCCTCAGCTAAGTAGCTTTTTAATTGTTTTTAAATATTGAATTATTAGCTATTGATATAATTTAAATAATAAATCTTATTATACTTAATAATTATATAGAATATTAAAAATATATTTAAATAATAAATCTTATTATACTTAATAATTATATAGAATATTAAAAATATATTTAATAAAAAAGAAAGTCTGATATAGTTTTAGTATTTTATAATTTTACTAGAGATGCAAGGAAGAAATAGAGCATTCCATTTGAAATTGTATTTTATTTAAGAAGAAAAACCCCTTTACTAATTATGACTATAAACGAAAAATAAAATTAGATAAAGAGCTTACAAGAGGCCTTTGGTGCACGATGTTAACCCATCCTTACACAAATTCTACACTTATCTTTCTTAAGGAAATAAAATGCGAGTCCCCAAAAGAAACAGAAAAAGAAGAACCACCTAGATCGAACACTAAAGTGCTTACAGAGATTCACAAACCTTTACATACAAAGGATTGTCTATTTCTGAGAAAGCATCAATACATGCCTAGACCTATTCCATTTTCAAAGAAGAAAACAACAGAAAAGAATAAGAAGAAAAAAAGACTAGAAGAAAGAAAAGGAGAAATCGAAAGAAAGAAGCAAGAGAAAAACAGATAATTGCCATTCATCATTTTTTGTCGTGAATTTTAATCTTCTACTCTTGTAAAATCCACACTTTTCTTCTTCTTTGTTGTCGTCCATTTGGGGACGGAAGAGGAAAAAAATACATAAAAAAAAAGAAATGCCGTATAAAATAAAACAATTTAAAGCAGAAAAGGGAAAGAAACACTTGTGTATAGAAAGATATCGCTCCCAGGTCAGTCACTGACTCACGAAATCGAGATCGCTGTAAAAAAAAAAAAGAAGCAATATTTCCGTCAAAAAGACAGAGATTTCGTATAGAAAGACGAGACAGTCTGGAGCATAAAAGTAAAAATTGCGTATAAAAATAACAAAAGTCCACCGTGAATTCGCCCTCGTCGTTTCTGAAACACATAAAAAGAGAGAAGAGAATATAAAAAAACAAAAAAGCGCAGAGGAAAAAGAAAAACAGAGAAGAGAAAAAAAGAACAAGAGACAGAGAGAGAAGAACAAGAAAATAGGAAAGCAAATAAGAATAAAAAAAGAGAAAACAAGAAAAAGAGAAAAAAGTCAAAGACAGAGAAAGAAAAAGTATCAAGAAGAACAAGAATCAGAACAGGAAGAGAGAAAAGCAAGAAAAAAGAGAAATAGAATGCGAAAACATAAGTCAAAAATAGAATTAAAAATTGGAATATATTAGAAAAATTTCATGCTTGCATTTGTTTTCGTCCATTCTTGAAGGATTTCACTGGTTTTGCACGGGAAATCAGAAAGAAGTAGTAGGATGTTTGAAGTCATTTCGTCTACTTCGTTCTCATATCTATTGTATATAAATCTAGAAAGTTTATTGACTGAATCTATTTTGATCTCTCTTTGCGGGCTTGCTCAAAGTCTTGCGTCGTTTCTTTCGTATAAAAATTTCCGAGTTTCGTTAGGTAATTGTATATATATATCCAAAAAATCCTTTTGCTGTAAGAGTCGTTGTATATATGTATGTTGTATAAGTTGGAGTCTTTGTTGTTATTTGTTTATATGGAAAGTGCTGTGCAAATACAAATGCGTGCGAAGTCATTGCGTATATATTATGTATAATAAGTAGAATAGATAAGTAAATATAATAAGTAGTGCCTTCTAAGACATGTCTTTATTTTTAGTTTATAAGTGCAAAGTTCTTTCGTATATAAAATGAAACAAGATTTCAGCACTGATTAGATGCTAGTTAAATATTGAGTACCTGAGGAATCTCTAGTTTCGATTCTCTTTTCGTGCTTGATTGATCTATATTTACTTCTATATCTACTTCTATATCTACTTCTATACCTACTGCTATAGTCTATTGATTCTCTTTATAGATCTATTATAGTATAGATTCTGGAAAACACTTATTCCAGAATTGCCCTTCATTTGCAGAAAAGTAATTTGATAGATTGGAAGTTTACGAACCTGAGACACCTGAGCGTATAGAAAGTCCTCTTGTTATCATTCAGATAATTTATTTTAATTAAAGGCCTCTGGTTCTTTTGTTTAATTCTCGCGCTCACTCCTCTTATCTTTCCTCTTTCTTTTTTATTCTCTTTCTTTCCTTTTTCTTCTTTCTCTTGTTTCGTTTCATGCCTGAGATGCTTTGTCTTGGAAATGCCATTTTTCCAAGAATTTCTTGCTGGAATTTCTGGACAAATATCACTATTCTACATGACCCAGAGCCCTTGCCTATACTTACTTGCTTCCTTCATCTTCTGTAATCAAGATTTTTTTTTCACAATTGAAGAAATTCAAAAATGAGTTAGCTGAATCCGAGCCAAATGCTCCTTAGCCTGCGCTAGCAATCCTTCTTTCTCTTTATTCTAGCTTCTCCTACTTGTTTTGCATGACCATAACTGCTATTTCTACCTAAGTTAATCATATCTTTTGTGTCTATTATCTTCTAAGGATTAGGGAACAACTTTGATTTAGTCTTTTGATCTCTCTTTTTGGGTAAAATAATGTCTTTCTTTCTTTCTGCTTCCCTCTCGTACTTTATTTTAAAGCTCACTCTGCCTCTCATATAGCAGTAACCGCTGACAAAGACTATTTGGAATATGGTAAACCTAAGGATTTCCGAAGGGAAGGCCACCAATCTATTTTCGTGGATGTCTGTGCTTGTAAGTCATTCATAGATTTGTCTAAGAAAAGTTTTCTGGGTCTACTTTCAAAAATTTTTTTTAGAATCCTAAGGAATGGAGCCATTCTTTCTTTGTAAAGGTAGGTTAGGGCTTCTGAGAATTCGTTGTTAGGCAGGCGGGGGCTCCCAGAAATGTGGACATTTCATAGTCTAAAAGAAACAGGCACAGCAATAGTTCCGGAATTGGTGATTGCCTTTTGGTTGGGAATGGTTTTCTATTGTAGGGACTATAAGGGAACGACAAAATTGTTTCCATACCTGCTTCAGTGGATTTGATAGAGAAAGAAACAAGGAACTTCCTTTTTGTGACCCCTTGGGGTCGCTGTAAAGCGAGGAGATGTAAGGGCGCGGTCTACAGGAGTCTGTTAAAGGGATGGAGCCCTTTTCCATTGTGCGGGAGACGTTTGTTGGGAAAGTTTGACAAATAGCGTAGTACAGATACTTCCTTCTGATTCGGAACAATAGGCCTGGGCAAGAAGTTGACATCAAAAAGATATAGTAAAAGTGCTTTCCGAGGGTTCTCTCCGTTGGCAGAATCACTCTATTAAAAAAAGCTGGTTCAAAATAAGATAGGCCTAAACAACCTTTGTTCCTTATTTGTCTAAACCCTAATCTAGATTCTAGTAATATTTCAAATAAATAAATTTCTGGAATTGACTTTTGATTTTCCTTTCTTATAATCATAAATAAAGGAGGCCCGTCGTCGGAAAGACTTGGGATCTTGTTGCGGAAAGAGTTGGCGTCACTGTTATCTATGAAAACCTCTTTCGCATCAAGACAGACGCTATACAATCAATGGAAAGCTATCCCGTAGTTTATGGATGATTGTCTACAACTTTTTCCCTTAGCATTACCCTTAATCTCTTCTTTCCTGAACATAAAACAGGAACATGTACGCGTAGCATCACAAAAACGAAGTCTAAACCCCGAAAATCCCCAATCCTGGAGCTTTAGTCCCGACTGACTAAACAAGTCCCTTAGGAGCAGATGGAATGCCAAAGTAAATGGAAGAGAACTAGACACATTTTGTTGTACTTATTGTACCCCATATTAATCATAAATACAATCCACACTCCTGGAGCAAATCCAGTTAGGAATAAGAATTAATACAAAAAGAAATCAGAAGAAGGAAGGAATAAGAGTCACTTAAAAGAGAGTAAAGAACAATTAAGATTCGGCCCCTTCTTTGTATTAGTTAGACATTGCCCGCGAATACCACGATCCTAGGGCTCCCCTAGCGTACGCGATCCCAATCCAATCTAGCCTATGGAGCTCCATTCAATATTTCAATGAATCAATCACAACGTAAAAAATAAGAACAGATTTCAAATATAGTCCAATTGAAACAATCCAGTTCTCAATTAGCACTTTGGATAAATGACAAGAAACAATTCGCCAAAAGTAGAATACAAAGTCGTCTAATAAGCACCGTATAGTGTAGACACTTTAGACTCACCCGCTCTTAGATCTAATAGAACCTCGCAGCAGTGAAGCAGTTTCTTGCGAATCAAACAAGGATCATAGGTTTCATTCTTACAGGGAATGGGAAGGGAAATAGACTAGACACCAAGTCCTACTATTAATAATAATATTCGATTGAAAGCATTTCGAATTACAAAAACTGTAGTTATTTTGTTTTCTTTCTTCTCTATTTTATATTCTTCTTGCACTCTCTGTCTCTTCTTTTTCTGCCTCCCTTTTCTTCTGACTGCTACAAGAAGAGATTGGGGGACGAAATTGCATTCGACCTAACCTTCTGCTTTTCTTTGTTGACGTCCTCGGCCTGATCACAGAGACGGGAGGAAAAAGACATCGGAAAGAGAAGAAAGAGGAAAAAAACAAGTAAAAGAAGAAACAAAAAATAAACAAAGAAGGAGAAAAAACAAACAAGAGTCAAATATAGAAGAACGAGGAAAAAAGAAAGAAAAACAATAGAAATAAAAGGAAAAAGAAAAGAAGAAGTCTCAGAATAAGAAATAGGAGAAGAGAAAAAAAGGTAAAATCCTTGTGTTGAGAAGAGTTGCGTAGAGAAAAAACGATCAACAACAACATCGGATGAACTACCCGCGGATGCGGGGGGAAAACCCATGCTGCTTTAGAAGAAGCCATCAATGACATACTAAAGGAATCAAGCGAAGGGATTCGGAATCATGAAAACAAAAAGAAAGAAGATCCAACTTGAAAGTACCGGTCGAAGAAACTCTGCTTTCTATTTTCAAGAAAAGAGAATAGAGGAATGAGGAAAACAAAGAGAACGGAAAAACCATCCTGGCCGGATAAACAAGGAGAGCAAGTAAAAACAAGAACAAGGTGCTCCTCGAAGTAAAAATGTGGAGGAATGCAGAGGCCTTCCACTATGACTAGATAGACTAGCTCTCCTGCGTCTTTCTATTCTTTATTGATTCTCTTCCTTTATTCCATCTGAGACTGCATTGTCCCGCTTATTGACTAGTTTCCTTTCCTCAAGCATATCCATCTGTGTCCCTATCGGTGATTTGGTATATCAAGCATTTTTCCCGAACAAAACTTTTTTCCGTGAGACTCTCTTATGTATCTTTAATGAATTTCTGCTTTCTCTTTTCCGACCCCCTCCTTCTTTCTAAGTTTCTCCTTTCTTTCGTTCTTGACGAACTCTTTCCTTATTTGCCTAGACCCTTACTTTAGAAACTCAAATCATTTGGAGAAGCCTGAGACAGGAGTATTTTTAGACAGATTTCAAGGAACATAAAATGAAATAGGAGGAGGATCATTTATAACAGGGGAACATTAGTTTGAATCATATCGTGTCCCTTTCAAGATTCTCTTTTCGATGAACTTCTTCTTTAGAGAGTCTCTTTGGCGAACCCCTCCTTTCCTAACCACGTCTTGCGAACCCTTCGGTTCTTTCGTTCTGGACAAACTCTTTCCTTCTCCATTCTTTATTTTCTCCTCTTTTTTCTGACACTTGTTCTCTCTTTTCTCTTTTGTTTTCTTTTTTTTTCCTTTCTGTCTTATTGTTTCTCTTTTTTCCATAGAGAGGAGGAGTCCATAAAGAGAGAGAAGGTTCTCAAAGAGCGGGATCAAAAAATCGAAGGTGACGAAAGACCAAAATAAGCAAGAAGAGAAGGTAGAGACACACACAGAACAGAGTCAGAGAAAAAGAGCGAAAGCAGGCGGAGGGTTCTCGACGAGACCCAGGGGTCGAAGCAAAAGAAGAGAACAAAACATAAAAGACGGAGGAAAAAAATAGAACTCCCCAGGGAATCCCTGCATCTAAATAAAGAGCCTTTATGAAGAAGCAAGAAACTCACGACTTCTAACCAACAGTAAATAAAGTTCTTCCTAAACTACCAAGGAGTGCGATTCTATGAAATAATACAATTCGGAGAAGCGACTAGAAGGACAGTTTCCCACGTGAAGGCTAACACGTCCAACTATTCCCAAATTTCTTTTATGTAGGCAGAGAGTGGACGACAACCAAAAGAAAAGAATAAGAGAGAAGAGACAGACAAAGAATACGAGAATAAATAAAAAAAGAAAAAAAAGGAGCCGTTTTGACTAATTTTTTGAAGCAAATTTTAAAAATGACTAATATATCTTAATACAACAAAAGAGAAAGAGGGAAAAATATCAAACGCAAAAAAGAGAAATAAAGCAAGAGAGCGTAAGACGACATAAGAGAAAGAATCAGAAAAAAAAAAAGACAGAGGAGACAAAAAAGTCAAAAAGAGATAAAGTAACAGAATAAAGGAAAAAAGACCGGCGAATTGAAGTCAAAGAGAAGAAAACGCAGTCAAAGAGAATTGAATAGAGAAAAACAAAGAAGCCAATCTCAGAAAAAGAAGCAAAAAGAAAGAATACCTGCGCAGGAAAAATCCAATCTCAATAAGTCCCCCAAAATCTAACGAAGAAGAAAAAAAGAAACCAGACCAAAAGAGAAAGATCGAAAGGACATAAATAGAAATGGGGAAAAGAAGATCACCGAATCTCACAAAAAGAGACAGAAAAATTGGAATGAAGTTCCGGCAGAGAAAAAGAAGTAAAGAATGAGAGAGAAAAACAATACAAAGAGATCTAATAATAGAGAGAAAAGAAAACTAAAGAAGAAAAACTGAGGGAAAACAAAAAAGAGAAAAAGAAAGAGAATCAGAAAAGACAGACAAAAGAAAACAAGTGAGAAAACAAAGGACAGAAAAAAAGAAATAGAAGAAAGAAAAGAGAATAGAGTGGTAAAAGTAATAAAAAACAGAAAAGATCCCCCACCAATCCTATCTTAAAAAGAGATCTTTTGGAGAAAAGTGAAACTTTCTATTTCACAACTACAAAGCAGAATCTAAACGAAAAGACACTTAGAGGACCTCGCAGCGGGCAATCAGACAGATTTCTGGGATAATTGAAATCGAAAGATGGAAGTCGAAACCAGAAGGTAAAAAAGGAAAAGTGCCAGAGAAAAGAAATGAAGAAAAGAGAGATGAAAACAAGACAAAAAGATAAGAAGAGACAAAACAGAAGAACAAGAAAAATAGGGAAAGAAACAGAGAAAAAAGAAGAGAGAATAAAGCAAGGAAAAAATAAAAAGAGAACAGAGTGTAAGAAAAGGGAAAGAAAGAATTTCTCTCTTGGAAGAGCGGTAGGAAGAGAAAAAAGAATCAAAAGAAGAAATAGAAGAAAAAGGCGAGAGAGAGAATCGAAAGCAAAAGAAAGAGATAGGAAAGAATCAATATGGATAGAAAGACAGATAAAAGAAAGAAAAAGAGCTAGTGTCAGAATTAGAGAAGAGTCAAAAGAAACAGAGAGACATAAAGGAACAGTAAAGAAAAAAGAAGACAAAAGAGAAAGAGAGAAAAAACCAAAGGAAATCATCTGATTATATGTCACATATATAGCATATAGTAAAATGGAGTGCCACATCGCGTATATATAAATATCTATATCTCCCATTTCCATCAATTTCTTACTTTCTTTTAGAAAGTGCAAGCAGTTTGGTTGAATAGAAAACTCATGAAATAATTTTTTTGATCCTGACCAAGATATTTCAAAAAACTTTGGACCAACTCCATACGGAATTCAAAAAAAGAGAATAAAAAAGGCAAGGTGCAGAGAAACCAAGGAAACTATCTTCTAGATTTTAGATCTACCTCCACAATGAAAACAAGAAGTCGCATGCTGATCCAACAAAGAATTTAAATAACACATACTACAAGGATTACATTAGTTCATTTTCGTAATACAGAAACAACTAAATTAATTGTACTCATAGATCCAAACTTAGTAATTATAAAAGTATTCTTTTTAGCAAATCATTAAAGAAGCCCGTCTTTACTAACGAGAGCCTACATGATCTTGACTTAGAACGAAAGAAATAGTTAAAAGTAAATCTTTAAACAAATCTGAAAACATAACTACGTATAAGTTACACTGCTAAGAATTACATTTTGTAAACATTGCAGCACATATAACTAAAAAATATTTCCATACACAAAAAGAAGATAAAAAAACAAAAGAGATTTCATATAAATTAGATAAAGTAAATATCTACAATCAAAAACCTTTGATCCAAAAATAACGAATTTACAAAGACTATTGAACAAAAAATTCGGGGGGGCCGGATTTATCAAAGGCCCGGGTCACTTCTGTAATTTAGAGAAAAAAGAAAAAGACATTTCAAGCAGTCAATACGCATACCATTTATTATTTAAACAACATTGTCGAAACTAATTTAGTTGTTAACGAAAAAACAAAAAATGATCAATGGATTCCTACAGAGATCATAACCAAAAATACTAAAGCAAGATTTAAAAAACAATATTTTAAGTAAGTATATAACAAAAAACATATTGGAAGTCATTTTCAATATTTCATTTTTCACTATGGAGTGTTCTTTTTTACTATTTTTAATACTTATGCCCCTAATAGGGAGTTGCAATTTCTAAAATGAAATATGCTCTTCCTTTGTTTGTATATTTTTCATATATGTGAATGCCCCTTTTGGATTTCTATCTTTGCTCTCTCTTTGAAAACTTCTTTTGTAGGTTTTGTCCCTAATGGGAATACAAGTTTGTAAAAAGAAATCTAGTTTCCCTTTAAATTAAAAGCGCTCGCGTAGGTTTGACCGCTGTATAAACATCAACTTTCTGATTTCAGAATCTACTCTCTCTTTAATAAAAAGTACTCGATTACTGATCATAGGCAAGAGTTACTTTTCATCCTAGCGAGAGTCTATTTCTCTTCTTTTCACCTCTTTCTTGATCTTTCGATCTTTTTTTGATTTATGCCATTCGGTCATGGAGATGTTCCGTCCAACAAGAGCAAGCAGAGTAAAAAAGAAAAGACAAAAAATTCAGAGTCAGAGAAAAAGAACAAAAAGAGAAAGAAGAGTTCTCAAAAAAAGAGAAAACAAAGAAGAAGAGAAAAGAGAGCAAAGATAAGAAAGAGCCTCGAAGTTCTGATTGGCACTGGTACAATTTTTAAGTTATTGATTAATTATTTTACAATTTGTTACTGTTGGATTTTGTCATATTTCTGATTTTTGGATTCCACCATTGTAAAGTTTTTTATTCCTAAATTGATTCTTGTTGGATTCTGGAAGTTTTTGATTCACCATTTCAGGTTTTGGAGTTAATTTTTTTCTCGAACATAGATTGACTAGTCTTCTTTTTAGAATCAAAGACTCGCTTTTTTCTTGGAGAGCCTCGAATCTAGGAAGCGTTTTTGGGAACAAGGCACGCGTCCTTCTTTTTGTGTTTCTCCGATTCTTGGAGTGCATTCTTTCTTTTCTCTTTTGACTGGAAAACTTTCAAGAAAGGGGATTTTTCGTTTAAGCTCCTTAAAGCTAAGCTTCGTTGTAGTATAATATGAAAGAAGTTGCAGCCAAAGTTTCGTCATAAATCTAGGTAATGTTATAAATAAGAAGGCGCTCTCTTTAGTTAAGGAGTGCTTCTAGCTTTTTTTTCAAAATGGAAGATCAGGTGTTCGTTCAGATAGAGTAAATGGGTATTCGCCTAGAGTGTTCCGCTTGTTGGGCCTCCCTGTCATTGAGTAAGACAAAGAACAAGGATTCCTTTTTTCTTGAATTCTCGCCTATGCCTGAGTATGTGAAGCCTTGGGTTTTCTTCATTTCGTTTTTTGTAGCTACGAATCCCTCTTCAATTATGTATTTTTCTATTCGTTGACAAAATTGCTTTAGCGCTTTTCGGATTTCTTTTGCATATTATATTATGAATTTCATAAAGATTTTCGTTTTCTTTTTTGTGCATTGTCTTGTCTGTCTACGGAATCCTGTTAGCTAGATTTTTGTTCTTTTTTTCGTGATTCTTTATCTGTGAGTGGTCTTTTCTTAATTCTTTAAAGTACTTTCGGAAATAACTCTCTGTTTCTATCTAAATAGCTCTAGTATTGAAACTGTTCGTAAGTGCTAAGAATACGCCTAGCTCGAGCTACGGCCTCGATTTCTTCTAAAGAAATTTTTTAGGGGACCCTAATTATTTTAATTATCACTTTCGTCTATTCTTCCAGAAACTCGTTAGGATTCTTGGAATGAGAGAACTTCTGCAGCGCCGCGATCAAAAAATAGGGACTAATTTTTCACTCACCACACTCAGAGACAAGTACGATACTTCGGTCCCTAATCCAGGAAAACAAAAGGACTTCTAGGAGCTTCACTAGGACTACCAGTATTTTTATGGCCAGGCAGTAAACCCAGTACAATTTTTGGAGGACATACTTCCCGCTATGTTCCCAGAAAGTCGATTCTCATGCTAAGGATCTCTTCTTTTAGGAGCAGCCCCGCGCATCCTTCTTTTGGTTTAGAACCTTTTTGGAGGGACTACTAGGTCCCGGCTCGACTTTCCTATTTGTTATAGCCATACCTCAGACTTATGTAGAGACAACTGATACCATACAGTTTTTCTCATCTATGGCATAGCTAAGCCCCGCAGAGAATAGATCCAGGCAAATAAAATCCCCCCTAGATCTCGGAAACTTGTCCACTTGACGCTGCTTCCTCACATGTGCCAGGCCTTTGGCCAGAGAAAGAATGAAAAGTTGAGTATAGGAGAGAGAAAAGAGAGAATGAGAGAGACAGGAGAAAAGAAAGAAAATAAGAGAGAAGATAAGAAAGAAGAAACAAAAAAAGAATAATTAGTTGTTTGGTAATAAGTTTCAGTTCATAAATAAATAGAAAAATATAAAAAAAATATATTATTAACAGAAATATAGAAATAGAAGTAAATAGGAGAAATAGGAGTATGTAAAACAAAAACGAATATAATAAGAAGTTTGAAAATGAAAGAAAAGAAGCAATACGAATACAATTATATTATTTAATTTACTTAAATTTAAGTTTAAGTAATATGAAAAAGATGAATTAAATATTTAAATATGAATATAAATAGAAGTGTAATTTGATAAACGCTTACTTTTTTTGTTCTTTACTTGTTTCGTTGAAAGCTCTGCTCTTTTTTCTCCTTGTCCTTTGCGACGTCTTAACTTGGTTTTGTTGTTATTCACTCTCCTTTCTTTGTTTTTTCTTCTGTTTCAATCCACGGCATCTTTTTTTACGGTAATCTTTGTTCGGTCATCACTTAAAGTTTGGACACTTCTATATATATATATATGGAGAAGGATTTCCTATTTTATTTCTTTTTGTTGTTTTTTTTGAGTTAGTGTTTATATTTCTTTTTTTATTTGTTTATTTCTTTGCTTGTGTAATCCGCATGCACTTTTTTAGTTAATTTTTTCTATTTATTTAATATATTTTTAACTATTCTACTTAATCTTTTTAAACTTAAATTCTATTTTATTTATTTTTATTCATTTCATTAATTTATTTTTTTGAATTTTATTTCACTTTTTTATTTAATGGCAGTTTTTAAAAAATTGAAGGAAATCTACCTATTATTTTTCCTGTGTCTTAAGGTGGGGTATGTCATTGGACCCAAAGAGAAGGAAGAGTAGATACGAAAGGGAAAGAGGAACTATACTTCAAATAGTCTTTGTAATTGTGTTGCTTAGATCTAGAATACAAATGCAATCTTATAGAATTTTGGTCCATAACATCTATCTTTTTTTTAAGCCTGCATCTTGCTTTTACTTATTAATTTTTTAACTTATTATTAATTTTAAAATAATAGGAAAAGAGGGCTAAGGGGGAGCCGTTGTCCCAGAAACAGAGATGCTATAAAAATCCGGGTGGAGTAGAAGAGCTGCAAAAGAAAATTCCGTGCTTTGGACATCCATGTAGATAGAGCTGTGTCTGGATTTAGAAAGCCCGAAAAGGTGAAATATTCCCTTTTACGTTTTCTGCGATGCATGTTTTCCATATGGTAGTAGAATTTCTTTCTTTTATTATTTTTTACTTTCTATTGTTCTATTAGATGTTAGTTAGGAATCGTGGGAATAAAAGATCTATATCATATAGTCTTGTCACTAGATTTTTTGCATGGTTGTCTTCTGAACCTTGTGCCTTAGTTTTTTTTAAATCTTTTTTATGGATATGTTTGTATAAATAAACTCGATTATATAAGTTCGATGATCTGAATAGAATTTTGGGAATCGAAATGAAAGCACGGGGGGGAGTGAAAATCTATGTTGTTGTAAAGACAGTAATATGTTTTGTTTTACTTATATTATAAGGGGAAATGTGCGATTGAAAATAAATTCGGGGGGATATTTGTTGCTATATCAATGTATCTCCGAGAGCTTTTATGGAATTGAAAAAATTCTAGTAGAGTTTATGGAAGTAGAACAAGAGGCGGAAGAATGTTGGGGAATCTCGGACCTTTTTAGTTTAGGTGGATGAGAAAAAAGCAAGAAACCGAACCTCACTTAGATTTTTGGGATGTTGGATGAAAAAGGAAAAGCTTTGTTTAAAGAATGTTTTTTGTTTTTAATTTCATATATAATATAAATGAAATTTCATTAATCTAAATTTCTAATACTTATTATATTATTAATATATCTATATATTTTATACTATATATTAGGGTTTTTCTTTTTCTGTCTTTTGAGTTTCAGATATTGTATTGGAATTTTTTCTATTTTTTTTCTATATTGAATTTATTATCGTATTGTAGGATGCGCGAATCTTTGAATGTACGTTTTCTCATAATATTTAGGGGAAATTTATACATCTATGGTCTAAAGTGTTTTTGTTTTTCTGGTGAAAGGAGGTATTCGGACTTAGGTGTATCACGATTCTGTTACTCTGTAGCTATTAGATAGTATACTTGGTTTAGAGTACTTTTCTTAGTCCCTTTGTCCAAGTTTGTGTTGTATTTATGGTCGAATTCTTTTTATTTTCTCGATTTTTCAAATACAAGTAGTTTTCAGAATTCTTGTATCAGCTTGTTTTCTTATATGTAATATGTGATGTATTCGATTCACTCTTTTTCGTATTTCTTGTTTTTTGGTAGTTTTTTTTGCTTGTTTTTTCTTCGATCATTTCCATCTGCATGTAACATGTTTTTTTATTATCTCTTACTCTCTCCCCTTTTTCGTCGTTTTCTTCTCTTTTTTTTTTTAATTCTTTCTTTTCTGACTTCTTCATCGTTCTTTTCTTTTTTTGGTCTTTCTAATTTTTTTGTTTATATTTTTAAAGATTTACAAAGTAAAAGTAGTTATGTGCTCCTCCTTATTTATTATGTAAAAATTAAATCACAAACTATTTTTTTAAATCCTTTTTTATTAAGGAAAGCTTTAGAATTTATTTCACAGAATGTTATATAATTTATGATTTTGGGGTCTCTCTGAGATTCTCGGTCATTTTATCTTATAGCAGCATTGTCTTTTTCTGTATTATTCTTTCTTTCTTTTGTTCTCATTCTTGCGTTTCCTTTTGTTCTGATTCTTACTATCTTGCGTTCCTTGATTTCTTTTTTTCTACTAGGACTTTCTGAAGTCTTTATTGGCCTAATTGATAGACAGAGAAGGTTTTCATTTTTCTTTCTTCTATATCCTGCGTATTTTTTCTATTTGACTCTTCTGTTTTTTTCCTTTCGTGAGTTTTGGGTCTTCTCTTTTTGTCGATCATTTGTGTTTTTTCTTTTTCTGGCTAACTGGTAGAACTTCTTTTAATCCTAGGCAATTCTTTCTTTGTCTTTTGTTTTGGTCTTCTTCTTTGTTTGCGCGCGAGAAGTCGCTTGCGGACTGCTTTCTCTTTTAGTGTATTATTTCTTTTTACGATAGCTCTAATTTGTAACTCTAAAGAAGATCCCCGCAATGCCTTAGTTTGCTTGGTGAAGATTTTTTTTCTTTATTTCGGCATTCCTCTTTCTATATGTAATTTCCTGACTGTAAGCAATTAATTCTATTTCGAGTGAGACCTCTACTCGGCTTATGAATTAGGTGTGAACTTTATTTCAAGGCTACGTGAAAAAAGCAAAAACTGGGCCTGAACTGGACTTCACAAGTAGAGTGGAAGGATGTGACATCTATCTAAACATAATGTCTAGAATTATATTTAACTTTCTATACGAAATACCAGAGTGACCAAATTGTCAAAATAGACAAGGTTCTCTACAAAATTCTTTGGTACAAAGCCAATGCCTGCGCTTTGTATACGAAAGTTCTTGCTTAGTATTTAAAATCAATACGTAACTTCGTTTACGAAATTTCTTGCTTGCTTATTCCTTTTTCATTCGATTGAATTTGGATTCTTTCTTTTCATTTTAGTATTTAAGGATTCCTTTTCCTATTTAATTCTACTCTACCTTTTCTTTATGAACCCAAAATAGACGACAAAAAATGACTGAGTTCCCAATAAGATGAGAACGAAGTTCGAAGAGCATTCGAAACAGAATGGACAATAGTTTTTCAATAGGCATTTACTATGTTCAAAAGGAGTTCCTTGATTCGCAAATAGACGACAACCAAATACTGTTATTAAACAGAAGAAATAGAGGGAAACAAAAGACAAAGAAGAAATACGAAAACAACAAGTTCGCAAGAGGAAAAATCCTGACAACAAGAGATTCCTTATATTACCATGCCACTTCCACTGACTAACTTCTCTTTTAAGTATATGGAAGAGAACAAATGGATGACAATTTTTTTCCTTTGCAATTTTGAAGACTTCCGGGAGTGTTTTTTTCAGAATTTAGCATTTTTCTTGGAAGGTTTTCTTTTTGTTGTAGCTCTTTTTTCTGTGATAACTAGTAAAGACCAAATTTTTCTTTTCTGTTCTCTTTTTTTGAGTTGATTCTGGGTTGTTCTTTCTTTTATTCTTTTTTCTCTGTATTTCTTGCTTTCTCTTTCTTATTTATTCTCACTAATTTTTTTCTTGTTCTTTTGCTTTCTTCTATGTTTTTTGCTTTGATTTCTTTCTCCTTTTTCCTTTCTTTTTCATTTTTTTGTTATTTATTGTCTTTCTTTTCTCTTTTTCTTGCTCTTGTCTTTTTTTCTTCTTTGTTCTAACTTATATTTCTTTTGTAAATTTTTGGGGCGGTAAGCTTTCTTTTCTGTTTCTTCAAGTAAGACGTTATTTGTTCCGCTAAACATAGCTAAAATTCTTTTTTTCTGAGTTTAAGCAACTAAAAATAAAATTTTTCACGATTATATTTTGCCTTCAGTTGTTTTGTTCTTTTTTATTGAATAAGATCCTTCGATTGGATAGTCTACTTTGAAAAAACAGAAACTAGACGCCTTAGGTTTTTAATTCTTTTCGGTTTGTGATCAAGAAATAGTTCTTGCGGAAAATCTTCTATTAAGTGTTTTGATCTATCTTGCATAGAAAAAGATGGCATGCTTTATTTATATATGATAGAAAATTTGGGGCTTCATAATTTATTTATTTTTATTATGAGGGGGCTTTTGGTCATGATTTTTGGGGATATAGCTAGAGCTTTCTAGAAAAAAGCGGACCTGGAAATAGAGACGGATGCTGTATTTTAACTTGATTTCCTTTTTTTGTGAAAAAGCTCTCAAGTTTTGTAGGCAGTTTTTATAGATTGTTCGCTCTTTATTGGAAAATAGGGTGTGTATCATGCATGTAGTTTTTCTATGGGGAGGTTTTTTTTTGTTTTGACTTTTTTCCTTCGAACTTGGTGTTGGTTTAATGATTTTCTTCATGATGAGCTACACCAACTTTTAATAGTATTCTTTTGGCAAGGTTAATAATTTAAAAATAACATCTTATCTACTAGAATGTCTTTATAATAAAAATTTTAATTAAAAAAAAAGAAATGCTAATAAAATAATCTTCGCAAGAAGGATTTCTAAAGCTAAAGGAATTTTATAATCAAAAAATTCACAGCAAATTTTATATTTTAATTATAAATAAAATTTTTTTGGAAAGTTGCTCTTGTGTAAAAAGAGTTTGAAATAAGAGTAAAAAATCAAAGCAGAGAATAATAAGAGGAAAAAGTAAAAGAAATAGATGAAATAGAGTAAAAAAAAGAACAAGGAAGAACATGTATGGCTAAGATACTACTAAACCATGGCAGAAGTCAAATTGTCCATAAAGCAAAAGTCGCTACTTTTCTAAAGTTCTGGAAAAATAGTTTCTCTATTCTTTTTAACGAATCCGTTCTAGGACTTTTTCGGTATAAATAAACTTATGCTTTTTATTGATATAAAAAAGGAAAACTTTCGCTATCACTATTTACATTTTATTTTGCAAAGATTTCTAGGCATAGTGCTTTACTTGGATTTCTTTGTTTTTTATCTTTAATTTTAATCGTGTGGTTTCTGCCAATCTTTTAGTAAATAATATGTTGAAGTGATATAATTAAATAGAGATATAAAAAATTCCATTTTTTTTTGGGGGGGGGTTCATTTCAGAAGGAACTCAATTTCTCTTCTTTAGTCTTTCTTCTTTTTTTTATTTCTTTATTTTTATATGTAGGCCCCTTCTACCGTCTTTTTCCTAGGGAAGTCTATTTGTATTAGATTCATTCGTGCACTATAATTAAAATTATTTAGTTTAATTTCTTGTTCTTATTTTAATCTTTTTCTTTCCTCTGTCTCTCTTTTTTTCTCTCTGCCCTCTTGCTATTGCTACTACTCTCTCTTGTTTATAGTCATTACTTTCTCTTCTTATTTTTATCTGTCTTTAATGCGCATTTCTAGCTTCTTTTTCTTCCTTTCTCTTTTTTTGATCGCTCTCTTCTTCTTTTCAGTCTATTTTCTATTTGATTTTTTTGATCGAAAAAGTCCATGGAGGATTTTTATCTTTTTTTCTCGCTTGTATAGATATTTCTTTCTCTTCGAAGCATGTTTCCTATTCTTTTTCTTTTATCCATTGCCCAGGTCCCTACCTTTGTTTCCTTTCTATGCGCTCTTCTTTCAATTCAATAAGTAGTAAGCGAAAGGGCAGATTTTTGTGCTCCTCTCCCTATTTCCGGGTCAAATTTGTTTTTCATCAGTGCACACTTCTTCTTCTTTCCTAATCAATATGGTCTAACCAAGACAGAGGACAGCTTTTTCTTTTCTGCTTTTTTTTTTCTGTTCTTGTTTTTCTGTTTTCCAAACCTTCTTTCCTCTGTCTCTTCTCTCCTATTATTTCTTCTTTCTTTCCTGTGTTTTTGATTCTTTTTGCTATTTGTTCTTTTTTTTTTTCTTCGACTTTCTGGTCTCTTCTTTTTTCTTTCCTTTTGTCGAGGAATATACAGAAAAGAGTCTCTTTTCCAGTGTGATTAGGCCCTAGTATCTTTTCTTCAATGGCCTTAAGGATGAGGTTCTGCTCTAGTAAAAGTTCATTTACGATCTTCGTTTTGTGATGTTGATTTTGGGGGTTGTTTGGGTTTAAGGTATTGTGGTCTTGACCTCGTTCTATTGGTTAGTTCTGGGTATATAGGCTCTCATGGCGTGGAAAGGCGGTTTTTGGGGCCTCCGGCTGCAGAGGTCTTTGAAGAGACTCGTAGATGGTATGAAAAGATTCTTCCAGGCATACTTGGAGTGGCATGGGCAGTTTTGTGGATCTACGTCAGGGTTTCCGGTGAGAGAAGGACTCCGTTGTTTAAGTGGGGAGCTGGGTGTGGCTTGCAAGGCTTTCCTCTGATTCCGTCTCTCTGATCGTTTCTTTCTCTTTGTTTCTGACTTCTACTCTTTCTTTGTCTTTTCGTCTTCTCTCTTCTTTTTCGGACACTTATTCTTTTTTTCTTTGTTTTGCTCTCTTTTTCGGACTTTTCTTTTTCTTCTGTCTTTTTCTTTTTTTCCCTCTCCCTTTTCTATTTATTTAGGGCTCTGGCTTAAAGAATCCTGGTTGACTGGATCCCAGACTTTTCTTCTCTTCTTTTCCCTTCCTTCCCCCGTTTTCATCATCCATATTTGGAGTTTCGGAAATTCTTCGATTTCGTTGCTGTCTTAGTTCCGTCTTCGGATTTCCTTTTACTTTTACGGATTTTTAATTTCTTTCTTTTGGCATGCCAATCTTCCCTTTTCTCACTATCTTTTTCAGTCCTGCAAATGAGTAGGAATAATCTAATTCTAGATAACATCCTTCCCGCTGCTTCTGGATACGAATGTTCTTATCCACCGATCTAGCTTGTTGGCAAATTTATTAGATTGCTCTCTTTCTCTGATATTGGGTTCCGGGCAAAGCTCTGCTCTGTGATTCTGTAATTGTAGTAAGTAGAGGGCATTCGGATTTACTTTTCCTGTCGCATGAGTAAGCCCACTACAGCATCTTTCGTCAGTCATGCTTTCGTTATGTTGATGCAGGATTTATCTTTTCCTTTCCAAGCCGGGATTCCCTATTTCTCTCTCTCTGACTGTTGTTTTTCTCTGTTTTCTGTTCTTGCTTTCTTTTTTTTCTATTCTCTGCCTGACTTTTCTCTGTCTTTTCCATTTTTTTCTTCTTTTTTCTCTATATTAGTTTCTTTCCATCTGCCCTCTCGTTCTTGTTTTTTCATCACCGTATTTTCTCTCCTTTCTGTCTTCTGTTTCTTTCTTTTTTGCCAAGGCCAAGACCTAGAGAGCGTCCAACGCATATCCCTTTTTGTTTCAATTGTTGATTTCTGCTTGAGTGCAGTGTCCTTATATATTTGTATTATTTGGGTTTTTCACTTTGATTCTAAATCTTATTATAATAAAACTATTTTATTTAGTACAATACAATGAAACAATGAATTCCACTTAATTAAGAAATTTCCTATATTAATTATTTTATACTGGATCTCTGTTAGCTAATTTTAGCTACTTAGCTAGAAATGATTTTTAGTGATTCGATCATTCTTCTTGTCACTTCTCCTCTTTTGACTTCCTCTCCCTCATATGCGGACTTGGGCAAGGTTTTATTCTTTTTTCGGTTCTCCTGTTTTTTTGGAACATGCTCTTTTTATTGATATAGTTTTTCAATGTTTGTTGGTTTATGAACTAGATTGTTAATGCTAATTAGTAACAACCAATTAGTAAATGCGGGGTATTCTGAGTCTAGGTGGGGTTGAGTATTTAGTTCCTTTGTTTGGAAAGTAGGGGAATTCTGTTTTGTGTTTCTTTTTTTTTTTCCTTTCTTGTTATTCTATTTTTTGTATTTTTCTTTCTTTTTTGTCTCTTTTCTCTTTCTTATTTTATTTTACTTGTTCTTTTCTATATTCTCTTCTTCTTGTCTCTTGTTTTCTTTTTTTCCGTAAAGATTGGAACGAGGGATTCTATTTTCTTTTTTTGTTGTCTGGCTTAGTCTCTTTTTATTCTGCTGGTGCACAAGTTTGTGCACAGTGAGTTGGAAAGTGCTTTTATTTGTTGCTTCGTTATCTGCAGATGGATGGGATATTTGTAGTTTGCAATATGTGTTCTTTACTATATTTTGAATATTTTGTTCTTCCATTTTTCTTCTGTGTTCTTTTTTGCCTAAGCCAAGATATTGTTATTGTTTCTGGTTCTCTTCTCTCTCTAAATTCTCTCTGCTGTTTTTTCCCGCGTAAAGCTCTTCTTTTCTTATTCTTTAAGCGAATGCTTCTTTCTAGTTTTGTCTATAACTCTGACATATTTCTGTGTGTTCTTTTTTCTCAGTCCTGTTTTGATCCAGCAGCATTTATTGTTTTATTTTTGATGTCGATCCTAAGCTCAGGAATCCGTCTTCGGAGTGCAGAAATGCTTTTGGTAGAAATGACAAGTTTTTGTTTTCTTTTTTATCAACCGGGCGGCAAGTGGTTTGGTAAATGTTCCCATTTCTTTTATATCTTTCATCTCCTCTCTTCTGTTGTTTTTGTCTTCTCTTGTTTTTGTTTAATTGAGACAGCGTCTATATGAAGTCTATATGAATATAGACCTGCGTGACCAACTTTGTAATTGCCTTGCTGCCCTTTTTGGGGACATGACGAACAATCTTGCCACAAGGCCCCTCTTCTAGTCGAGGGCCAACCCACCTCAACTTTCAATACCTACAGAGTTTCTTAAAATAAAACGTTGCGTTAAAGGAGCACTGTTGCGAGGCTTTTTTTCGAAACCTTCTTTATTTTAAGTAAGGATCTTATGTACTCTACGAAGCTTTTTTGGACTGTTACTTCAGAGGGGCTGTCCGCGTAAACGACTTGTTTTCCCTAAGATTTTTCCATCAATTCCTTACAGTTCTCTTAGAGGAACTGGTCTAGTCAAAAACCTTTTTGCCTACAATAGCCATACCCTATATTTATGATTGTAGGGACCGTTGAACCATGTCTTTTTATGACATCTTTACAATTTGGACCTATTTTAGCTAGTTGCTTACACTCTCCCTGCCGCTCTACTCTATTCCGACTATTCATGTACATGGCACGAATTCACAGGAGTGACTTCAGGACTACCATCCTAGAAAAATGAATTCGATTAATAATAACAAATGAAATAAGCAGCTAAAAACTATTTTTACCTTTTTTTTGCCCGATATTACTGAAATTGAACTCCTATTACTTAGATCCAATCGAAACTCACTAAGCCAATCAAAAAGCCTGCTATCAACAAAGAAACATTAAGATACCAAATAGAATCCCTAACAAACAATCCGCAATTCTTTCTAAACTAAAAGTAAAGTAAGACCCATCTTCCGATACGACCTATTTCGTGAAAGTTGTTCCTTAGTTTCGTCTAGACTTGAACCTAATAATTTCTTATAAAAGTTTCTACTCTATTCTGCTGCTGTACACATTCGTGGATCAAACTAGAAAAGCAGGGGGAGTTTAAACACGGGACCCTCTCCCATCATGTGCAAAACGAATAATTTCTTTCTTTCCACTTAGAAAAGACCCCGGGCGGAGGTCCTCTCGCTCCCCCTTTTTCACATTTGGAAAAATACGAGGTGGATGGAATGAACCACAGGTTGAATTCCATCAATTGACGGAAAACTACTATTTTAGAAATAAAGGAAGTTCTTCTACCAGGACTCCTTGTTTAGTCAGACTGGAAACACTTATATATACATATAGCATATAGTATATAGTATATAATAGAGCTTAAATCCTTATAGAAGTAAATCCTTCGCTTGCTCCCAATACTCCTTTACGTTTAGTCTACCTTCTCCATATTGTAACCAATTTCTTTTTAATGTCCCTTCCTTTGCTATTCATTACTAATATATGGAAATCTCTAAGCTTTTTGACTCTATTCCGATTCGACCAAATAAATAAGAAATAACGAAAACTGGAGAATAGGTCGTTTTCGGGGCATTTTTCTTTTTTTGTCCACTCCAGCTTTGTTTCGGATGTATTTCTTTTTTTATTGAGTGGGTCTCTGTGCACGAGCTCCCTGCGACCCCAAACCATGCTGTCCCGCATTTTTAGTTTTCTTTATTGTCTTGGCTTTGCCTTTTTTCTTCTAACTTAAAATGTACCTTAATAAAATTTTTAGTAAGTTTCTTTTTGTTTTCTATTTCCCGAATAGCTCTCTCTTCCACTGAAAATGGGTCCACCCTAATGTTGCTGCTTGGACCCGATTTGGCCCGGTCTCCGAATCCTATCATCACTTTTCTGCCCAGATCAGATCAGTTTTCTACTCGAATACTCTACTCTTATTCTCATAATCTTTTTGTTTCCCTGCTCTTTTTTACCACACCACCAAATGACGCTATCATTCCAAAAGCCTCTTGATCAACGCATTTAAGTAGGGGCTAATCGGTATTTTTTACATGACCAAAACCTCTCGTGGATACTTTTTTACTCTATTCTATATCCATAGCAGTCTTCTTTTATTTCTACTAGATTTTCACAACAAATTTTATTAACTAAACGGATCTGTTCTTGGAAGATCTTTTCTTGTTCTTTCTCAGACTTCTTATATTTCTTCGATTTGTGAGAACCCTTTAAGTGCATTATATCAATTTCTTAAACTAGATTAAAGGAAAATTTGGATATAGTATTTTGGCCTTGTTAGCAATACAATAGAGGAGCTTATAGAAATCATTTAATATCGGATTGAGACTAAGTTAGGCTAGGCATGGGAGTTCTTGTTAAAATGGGGACTTCTCTCTTCTCTTTCAGGCGACAGGGGCTCCCTTTGCTGAAATCCTAATTCGCATGAAGCGTGTCGAAGATAAGAAAAAGAGAGAAAATAATTAAGTGAACAAAAGAAAAAGTCAGTGAAAAATAAAAAGTAGAAAAGTGATACTCACTATGCGAAAAATAACCAAATACAAATTTCAAAGAGATGAGCAAACTAAAAATCAGAAAGTGGACTCTAGCATGGGTGAAATGACCAAAAACTTTTTTCAAAGGGAGAGCATATTCTGAAATCGAAAAATTAACGATCGTGTAAGGGTAAAATATACTCCATTGATTTTCAAACAGAAGAGCCAGTCCGAAATCCAAAAAATGCCTTTCATCTATGGCCAAAAGCTAGAAAAGCAAAAAAGGAGATTTCATTTTTTCAAAAATGGACTATCTATGTAAAAAAGTTAGTAGAGCACTTTTGGGGGAGAGAATTGGATTCTACAATTGGAAAGTGGACTCCAGCACGGATGAAAAGTACTAAAAAAGAAAGCAAAAAACAAGAAGAGAGAATAAGGAGAAAGAAAAATAGTAGCTCAAAAGTAGAAAAAAAGAAAGAAAAGTGGAAATGAAATGAGTGGTAAATAAGATTCCTGGGTGGTAACCGAACATAAAGAATTAAAGAAATACTATATCAATCATCAACTCCTTGGAATTGTAGTCAAGTTTCTAATTTAGAATTAGTTCGAAACATCCGCATCTAGAAAGGGCCTTTAGTTCCAACCTAAAGAAAGAGATAGACACGAATCTACTAACGGGGTCGCTGCACCTAGAAGAATGGGATGGGATTCATTTTCTTGGTTAAAAAAAAGGGGTCATTGCTTTGAATTTCTTATTTTATTAATTCAATGTTATAATATTAAAATATAAAATAAATGAAAACTATATATTTCTTTATATTTATAAATTAAAATAGATTCCATTTAAAAGCTAGATGAAAATAATCGAAAAGAATACAGTAGATCCATTGTTGATGAAGAAGGAAAAAAAAGAATATGGGTAAAATTGAAACGAAAAATTCTTTTTTTTGTGATAAGAAAGAACATGGAAGCGGAGAAAGCCAGTTCAAGGACAAGAAAGTAAGCCCTATGTGGAGCTCCCGCAGAAGAATAAGGTCAAAAATCAACAAGAAAACAAAGAATCCTTGCTAGGGGCTAGGATAACATTAAAAAAAATTAGCCAGACCAGAATAAATAAGACGCTAAAACAGGGAATTAATCGAAAATAAGTTAGTTTTTCCACCAAAGACTGGAAGACTTTTCCTTAAAATTGAAGTAAAATGCACTTTATAGATGAAAAAAATAGTAAATAGAGAGAAAGAATAGATCAATAGTATGCTAAAATAAAGAAAACAGAAGTACGAAAAAGGAAAGATGAAAATGGAAGAGGAAAAGAAGGCGAGAGAATGATAACAACAACCATGAAAAAGGAGGGTGTGGATGAATACATAGGAAATCATTACTTTATTACCAAGTATTAACGATGAAAACCTGAAAGATGGTCCAAATCTTTTCACTTTCACAAATTGAAAATTGGATTTTCTTTAGTTATAAAAAAAAGAAAAGAGTACATTAAAAATCGACTTATTAAAAGCTTTTCTTTTTTAGAATTTTATATTTAAAATATATCTTTATTTTATTATTTATAATAAATTATAATTAAAATAGGAATATAACTAAATAACACTAAATATCATTTGTTTTAAAATATTTATCGTAGAGCAAAAGATATATTTACAAATAAATTTTTAATGTAAATAGGTAAAATAAAAAAGAGATTCTTGGTCTTATGCGAAACGAAGAAAGCAGGGGTGAGTTTCAACAAGAAAGAAGACAGAAGAAAAAAATAAGAAAAAGAGAAAAATAGGATGTGGTTGATTTTACTTGGTTCTAAATTCAAAAATAGATTTGAATAAATAAAATTTACTTAATAAGGAAGAGGAAAAAAGAAATAGGAAAATAAAATTAGAGTATCAGAAGTGTAGAGATTCCATTTGACTATTTGGAATGGAAAAGATGTAAAAAGAAAGAAAACAAAAAATTGAAAAAGAAGAAAAGAAGCTCACAAAGAAGTTTTAGATTCAACGACTAGTTAAGACAAAAAAGAAGTGTGGGGCCCGCCTAAAAGACTCCTTTGACAAGGGCCTCGGCAAAGAGTTATTTTCCCGCTTTTATTCCATTTCCCGAGGATGATCTTAAGATTTTTAAAACTTAAGGCATAATTAAATAAAAAATAATTCGAAGATTAAAGGGAGAAATCGAGAAAGAGGGTCCGAAGACTAAAATAGTAAAGTACGAGACGACAAACGAGTGAAGTCAAATCAAGAAGAAAGAAAAAGAAGCTATGGTCAAAGACCCAGGAAAATTCAACCCATGTCACTTTGTTATTAATGGAATGGGAGGGAGTCGAAAAAGCGAATCGATCAGTTCAAGTACAAAAAAAGCTTAAAAAGGAGTAAATAGATGCGAGATAAAGTAAAGAGAAGAAGAGAAAAATCTGTTAGAAAAGAGCAGAGTTGAAAAATTTTATTTTAGAAAAATTTTAATGAATTAAGTTTAAGTGATAAGTGGATTAAGTATAAAAAAATAAATTAAATAATTTGAGTAAATTAAATATAGATTTATCGATGTCTTTCATTCTATTATTAGATATGTGCTTTCCATGCTATTTCCAGAGGGATTTTTGTAATATACATCTGCACTGAAAGTTTATTCTATTTTGTTAAAGTGTTTTTAAAGTATATTTTTTTGATTCTTTTTCTAATTCATCTCTTTTTCTTTTTTTCTTTTAAGAGACTCCTTCTTTTTTTGCTTTTCTAACTTTGTTTCTTTCTTTTGACTTTACTTGTTTTGAATTTTTTTCTTTGTTTTTTGTTCTTTCTGTTTCTTTTTGCTTTTGTTATTCAGGCTTTTATTTTTTCTTTCGCATCCTTTGGAAGTAGGCCCCGTCTCATTCTCTTCAAGCAAGGAATTCTATAATTATTGTAACGTTTTCTTTTATTTCTAGCAAAAGTGGTTTTTATATTTGTAAAATTTCCCTTAGGTTGGGGTTGTCCAGGGCTGTCCCTAGGAGGCGTTGGTTGTTTCTTTTTTAGTAGGTTTTTAATTCGCTTTTTTTGTTAAATTCATGGTTTTTAATTCTGAATAATTTGTTGGAGTTGTTTCGTATAAGGAGCACTGAATCTCCTCTAATTGTTGTGATTCTGCGGTTTTGATTAATAATTGACCGCTTTCTTTTAATTAATCCTGGATTTTCCCTTTTTGTTGTCTCCAAAACATTAAGAATGTCTGGACATTTATTATATTTTATTTTCTCTGAAGAGAAAACTGGTTGCAGCAAAACTAGAATAAGAATAGATTTCTATAATTTGTATTATATTTAATTTAGTATAGATGTTTAAAGTATATTGTAGTTAGATTCTTTTGCTTTCTTTTGGAGCTTTTGATCTCTCGCCAGAGTTTTGACACTTCCTTTAGAATCTGAAGTTCTTTATGAATTATTTGCATTTATAGTAATTGGTATTTTTACTTTTAGCGTGATAAGAATAGCATTTGTATTTGTTTTAGAAGGGTGGATCTTCTTGTTTTTGCTTTTTAATGTTTAATTCATAAGTGTTTCCTTGGATAGTCTACACATTAGATTTTTTGTTGAAAGTGTCCCTTCGTTTTTTTTGGATCTAGCAAATATATACTAAAACACGAGCAATTTTTTGTTTTCAAAAAGGATTTACAATGCACTCACCTTTATCTATTTATCTAATCGTTATAGAGATTTATCCTTCATTTAGCTGAGGTTTCTCTCATTTTTAATAGGACTGGATGGAGGTCATTTATGCTCTCTCTTCTATTTTATATTTTGGGAAACTTTTGTCTTAGACTCTATTTCCATTTTGGGTTCTCTAATTCTGGTCAATATTTTTCATCATGTTTGCTGAATTTATAAGTGTATTCTGTTTTTTTCGCTTGTTTGGACTTTCTTCTTTTTCCTATTTTTTGTGTTCTTTTGTTGTGGGACAACTTCTTGTACTTGCGTGATGATCTGGGATTTTTAAGAATCTTCAGAGGGTATTTTTATTGTATAAGAATGCTTTCGTTTCTATCGATGCTTTCCAGCTTGGTTTAAATACTTTTAAAATAAATAATATTTTTTGTTTGGAATATTCAAAGTTATTTTCTTTATTTGTTTATTTATGAGTAAACTTGTATTTATATTATATATATTTACGAAACTTTCTTCTTTATTTTAGATTTGTCCAACTATGGAAATTAAGTATGAAAAAGTCGGTAATTAATAGTTATTTATGAGTTCTATTTTTGCTCTTATTTTTCTAATTATTAACTTCTTATATCTTATACTTTATAGTATGTGTGTGAGAATGGTATCTGTCTTCTTGGTCCTTGGTTTTTTGTATTCATAAGTGTAAGTTGTGGTTATATTTTCACTTTCCATGGATTAGTTTGTATCTGAATTTTACATTTTTACTTTTTTGTAAATCTATGGATTCTAAATAGAATTTCCAGGTCATCAAAGCGAATTCTTCTCTTGTCTTTTTTTTTGACTTTTCTCTTTTCTTCTTCTTTCTTGTTTTCCTCGTTATTTCTTTTTTCCTCTCTCTGATTTTTTTTTCTTGTATTGTTTTTCCTCTTGCTCTACTTTCTTCTCCCTCTGTGTTTCCTTTTCTTTTTTATAGTGTTCTTTTTCTGAATCCCTCTTGCTCTCGTACTGCTCGTCCTTTTCTCTCTTTTTGTATTTAAGATTCGTTCTTTCATCTCCTTTATTCCTTTTCGCTTTTTGAAGTTTTGGTCGTGTTCCCGCAGACATCGCCCTAAAAAAGACTCCAGGAAGTCTTGTATTCGTTTTTTTTTTGTTTTTTTTTAGAATTCTTTTTCCCAGGCATCACCTTTCACTTTTCCTAATTTCTTTTTTCTCTAAATTTGCTTTCTTTTTCGAAGTGTAGAATTGCGCCCCGAGTTCCCTTTATCGTGTAGGGTTTTCCTTTTGGCAAGGGCTGGAGTAGGTTTTTCTTTAAAGGAAAAGATTTTCTTTTGGTTTTTGCTTTATTATTTTCTATTGAGATAGTAAGATTTAATCTTCGTTAGGATGGAAGTTTTCTTTTTTTTTTTTTTATCTCTTTTTTTTCTACTTGCTTTTTCTCTTCTTTGTTAAGTTTTCTGTTTTTCGAGTGTTTATATAAAGTTCTGCACGGAATGGGTTTTAGAAGTCATTTATTTTCTTAGATCATAAGTATCAGGTCTTTAGGTCTCTCTACTCTAGAGGCTTTGCTTTGGTGAAGTTTGTTTTCGAGTTCGCGTTGTTTTTTGGTTTATTTCTTTCCTCGTGGAGTCATTTGTTGGAGGATGAGGTTGGCTTCTCTAGCTTTTTTCTTTTAAAAGAAGATTTGGTTGTGGTCGATTCGTGGAAACAAAAAGCGATACGCGGAGTCCTTTATTTGTTTTCGGCTATTTTTCTTCACCGGGATTCCTTTTCTGTTCTATTTTTTTCTTGTCGCCGAACCTTTTGCTTTTCCGTTGGTATGGATTTTGCCTGATTTGCTTGTCCAATATTTTTTGTCTTAGCGTCTTTGTTTTTTTTTTTACGTTGTACCAGTGTCTTTTTGTTTTTATTTTGTTTGTTTCTTGTCCTTGATCTAATTTTCCATATTTACTATAGTCAATTGTTGTATTGTATAAGCAGGTTTTCCGAGTTTTTGTCTTTTGTGCTTTTCTCCAAACCTCTTTTTTTCTTTACCTTCTCACGGCTTCTTTTTGTCCAGAAGTCTGTTTTTCCGATGTCCCTCTAGTTTTTTTGCTTCTTTTTCATGACTTTCTTTTTTCTTTGCTCCTTTCCCTTCTTTTCAACTAGCCAGTTGTTTTTGGCGTAAGGGATTTTTCTTTGTCAGATGATCCAGGGCCTCTTTTTCCGCGTTTTCTTGTCCCGGAGTCTTTTCTGTTTCTTTTTAGAGAGCAGATTGTTTCTTAGCAGAGAGGGAAATCCTTATTGTTCTAAAAAAGGGAGATCCATTGTTCCAAGATAGAAGATCGCTAGTGAAAAGAATGGGAAGGTTTCATGCATAATCTCCGGCCAATTCATAGCATCAAGATACTTTCTAGCATTAGAAGCGATTAGAGAGGGATCCCTTTAAGGAGTAAGTAACAAAATTTTAAGTAATAAGTAAAGGGTAAAGCAAAAAGTCAAAGGCAGCTTATAGTAAGTCCAGAGCATCCTAATTAGATTTTGAAATCATGGGTTCTTTTTTTTTTCTTCTGCTTGATTGTTTTTTTCGATTTCTCTTTTTCGCTTTCCTCGCTTGTCTCTGTCTTCTTTCTCTTTTTTCTCTACTCTCTTTTTTTCCATTTTCTTTTTGGATCTCGATCTTTTAGATTCTTCTTTTTCTGGATCTCTTTTTTGTTCTTTTTTCCATTCTCTTTTTTTGTTCTTTGGTTTCAAAGAGTCTTTGATTTTCGATAAAAGAGTAGATCTTCAACAATCGCTGTACTTTTTAGCTCATCATTATAGTGGAAATTCAAATATGAGCTCATGGTATGGGTTGTAGATTTTTTTTAGTTGTTGGTTTTCTGGCTTTTTTCTTTGGATTTTTCAATTAGTATAAATCTAAGTACTTTTTTTCAATGTTTGCAAGTGGTTCTATTCCATTGTTTTCCACTTTATTCATTATTTATTTTTTGCTCTATCAGAAGCTTTTTTTGTTCTTTCCAGCCAAGGGCACCTCATTGTTCTTCCTATTTTTTCGAGAAAATTTAGTATTCTTTTTTGTTGTTGTAAGGAAAGGGGGGTTTTTCGGGTAGCACGGGGCCCTCTCTTTTTTCTTTGTTAATATAGGAAAGATGTAATGGCGCTTTCTGAACTCTACTTCTTTTCCTTGCGAATTCTTCTTTTGGCACGGTCTCTTTGCTCAAGAAAGACCATGTGATGGAAGAACTAGAACTGATAACTTCCATAAAGGTGTATGTTTTAATTCTCTTTGATTGGTTTCGTAATTCACATGGACTTTTTCGGCAAAAGACTGTTTTTTTCTTTTGTAAAAAAACAACAATGCGAAATCTTGTTCTTTATCCTACTGCTTTGTCTCAATTTTCAATTCTTTTCAATTCTATCTATGGAAATTTGATTCTTTCTTTTCAAACTTCTGGATAAGAAATCCTTGTCTGTTTTTTTATTCTCTTTCTGATTTCTTATCTCGGATTCTTTTTTCTCTTGTTCTTCTTTTTCTCCATTCTTTTTCCTTTTTCTCGTTGTTATTGATATTTGTTTTCTTAATTTTGTTCTTTTGTTTTGTTCTTTGCATTGTTCTCGTTTTTTCCTATCCTTCTTTCTTTCTTTTTTCTTATTTTGTTCTTAGTCTTCTTTTTCTTTTTTCAATCTTTTGATTTCGTTCTTTATTATCTTTTTTTTGTCTGATTCTCGTTCTTTTTTTCTAATAACTGGAATGCTCTTTTTGAATTACTTCTTTTTTCTACTAGAACTTCTGCGACTATTTATTAGAACTATAATAAAGAACAACTTATATTTAAACTCCTTTTTTCCATATTCTATTTACATATTTTCCTCATAGTCTTTTTTTCTGCCTCTTCTGTCTTTTTTTCTTGTTCTTTCTTTTGCATTCTCTCTTTCTCTCTTGTTCTTTTCACACCTTCTCTCTTTTTTTTACTTTTTTCTGTGTTGCTCTCCCTTCTTTGTCTGTCTCGTTTTCTGCGCTCTTTCTCTTTCTTGGAGTCGATCTTGCTCTCAAAACAAAGACGATAATGTACTGGAAGGGCTGGTATTTCCGTTTACTTAGCTCACTAAGCTCCTGCTTGCTCATATGGTAGCTCTTGTTTTGTTAATAAAAAATAAAATACTACGCTTTGCTTGTTTATTTCCCGCTTTTTTTGCTTTTTCTGTAAAACTGGGTAATTAGGGTTTCTTCATAAATGGCATTTAAGAATAGAATGCTTGGGTTTCGCAGAGTCTCCAGGGCAATTATTCTTCGTAAAACTCGGGATCTTCCTCTTAAAACTTTTTTCTATAAATTGAATTTTTTCTATTTTTTTTATTCTTTTATCTCTTTAGCCTCTCTATCTATGTTCTCTCTATCTTCTCTTTTTTCTTTCTCTAATTCTTCCTTTTTCCTTTCCTTTGTTCTTTCTGTTATTTTTCATTTCCATTCTTGTTTTTTTTATTCTTGTTCTGTTTTCTTTCTCTTCTTTCTTGTTTTCTCCTCTCTCTTTCTCTTTTTCCATTTTCTCTCTTCTCTTTTGTCTTCTTTCTTCTCTTTCTTTTCATTCTTTCTTTTTCGCAGTTTTTTTATCTCTTTTGTTTGACTCATTTTCTCTTCGTATCTCCGTTACTGGGAATATAAAATACTGAAAGTAGCAGATGGATCTGCTTGTATTTGCTGGGCGGGGAGGCCTGGAATTGTCCTTTTGATAAAAAGGGTCAAAAGTGGATTCGTGCTTTGCTGTCTTTTGGGAGCAAGGTAGATCTACATGGGGCAGGGCGGCTTTAAATCCTTCCTGTTTCTGTAAATACTCTGGACTTAATCTTTCTAATTCCCTTTTCTTGTAAAACGGAAAGGTAACTTTGATTTCTCTTTCTGCTTGAAAATTAATTTGTATTTTGGATTTACTGTCGGAGTTTTTTCCTTTTGTTTTGGGTGAAGCCCGCTTTGTTGGTTTGGTTTGAGGTCTGCGTAATAGGTTAACAAGATAGGAGCTTGGAACAAGGAAGGCTTAGTTAGCTTTGAATAGCGCGTTGCTTCTTTTCTTGGTTGGTCCTCGCCGTGGAGTTTCCTCTGAGTTGTTGGGAATCTGGATTTGGCCAGACTTTCTGAGTCTGAAGCAATCGAATGGAAAAGTCGGGTACATTTTTGACATGTTAGAATTTGGGACTGTGGCTTGCTATTTACTCTAGTTGATCTTTTGTTGTTTGGTTCGGTCTGCTCTTTTACGCGCCGTTCTCTTTCTTTCTATATGGATCCATGGAGTAGGGATATCGTTTACGTAATAGAGACTTCATACTGCTATAAGTAAACTTCTCGGAGTTTGCGTTTATTATTCTATAATAACTAAATTCTAATATGGATTTTTCTATTAAATTAGATTTGAATCTTTTTCCACTTTCTTTTCGAATATAGAACTATTAAATAAGAGACGAACTGCCTAAAGGGTTCTACTTCCTCTGTGGGGGAATCCGGGTGGAGATCTTATCCCAAAGTTTCTATTACTTAGTTCTTATTTTATTTTTTAATTTTCTGAGATTATAGGGAGGCTGGATTTTGCGCGATTTCATGGACTTTCCAATATCTCGAAAAGGGTTCTCTATTTATTAGACTAACCGGAGTGGAGTCTTTTTTTGGCACCTCGAAACAAATCCAAGGTTCTTTTTACACGTGTTTTTCGTTTATGCACTTGTAAATAAAGTAACAATTTGGTATGTAGTTTTCTATGAAGTGATCGAATAAGTTTCATATTTCGTAATGCCATTTTCGTAGTCTCGTAGGCAAGGATTTTTGGCTTCCTTGCTGTTTTCATGCAATTCTTTTGTTTGCTTTAAGATGGGTGCTGAGTGTGAGGGGTGTTGAGTCTGCATGCTAGTTTTGTTTGGTCGCTTGTAAGAAGCCACCTGCCCTTTTGGTTTTCTTCTCTTTCTTATTCTTCGGCCTTTTAGCCTCGGCTCGAATCTTCTATCTCTATCTTTCTTTACCTTTTTGAAAATTTTCCACTTTGGTTTTCTTTCGTTCTTCCATCTCCTTCAACCCTAGGGTTTCGCTC
>JAYMSL010000085.1:0-43281 GCA_036897195.1 Plantago coronopus
ATATTTTTAAAATGATTAAAATTGTCTTTTGTTTTTGGTGAATAGTTATTTCATGGATTTACTGTTTTTTTAACTTCTTTCGTCTCAGGAATTGTCTTCACGAGTTTTTGCTGGCGACCCACTTTAATCCTTGTCCATCTTTTTTCTTTGAAATAACATTTGATCTTTTCATGGAAATATCTACTCTTTAATTGTGCATAAAATAATAAGTAAATAGTAACGATTCTCTCCTTTAGATGCGTTTTCTCTAGACTTAGTTTTTTTAGTCCCTCATTATTTAAAATCATTCTATAGTGATTTGATGCTAATAGTTTTTATCTTAAATAAAAGTTAATGCTTTTTTCTTTTATATGGGCTGGCGTAATAGATTTTTTTCTTTATGTTTGATCACTGTGCTTTTTGTCGTTTCTTATCATTATGGACCCAAGTTTATGCTTGAGGCTGCGGGTTTATTAGACATCCGAAGTTTAGAGTGTAAAGAAAGGTTAAAGGGCTGCTTTGAAGTTTGCCGGGGGTTCTCTTTTTTATTATGTGATCAAGTAGTAAAGGAATATATCGTGTTGATTTTCTTTGTTCACTTATATCTCGCGGAAAGTGCTCCTCTTAGATTTTTGTTTGCTGCTTGTAACGGAATAGAGATTCTGTCAAAATAAATACCGAATCGTTGAATCTTGTGTAATTTATGGGCTTCTAATTTAAAATGAAAAAATAGTTGCTTGAATATTCTTCTTACTTCTTAGAGCTGATTGTGTTCGGTCCGCTCCTTGCTTTTACAATTCCTTGAATACTAAAAATAGTGTAATGAAATGTTACTGAAGCAAAGAGATACGGAAGACTTCTTTTATTATGGAACTTTTTATATAAGTAGGTACTCAAATTTTCTTTAATGTTATATACATATTTACTTTGAACGCATATTTTCCTGAAATCTACTCTAATAATCGTAAAATTAAAATAAGCATCTAATTACTAATAACTAACTCTATGGAAAGGGTCTACTTTCATTTTAACAGAATGAACGATTATACCATTGGATTCATTTCTGATCTATCAGATGGAAGCGGAATTGTTTATAATTTGTATATTATTGTTTATTTCCATCTTATTTGTTTTTATTTTTTAGTTATGGGTTGTTTGATCCAATAACTACAGCAGTGGAAGAATGTAGTTAAAAGAAGAGCAAGGCTAATGGAATATCTCAAAACAAAAACAAAGGCTTTTTATTGTTATTGTTTCTAAAAACTTTTTACTTGTGGATTTGAATGCGACTTGTTTTCGGATCTCTCGTTTAGTCTACAGAGTTCTCCTAGTTCCGATAGATAGATGGATAGATATAGGAAAGTTTTCTCAAAACAAAAGTGCTCTTGGAAAGAAACCCTTGTTAGTAGAAG
The DNA here is from genome assembly GCA_036897195.1 of Plantago coronopus. Taxonomy (NCBI): domain Eukaryota; kingdom Viridiplantae; phylum Streptophyta; class Magnoliopsida; order Lamiales; family Plantaginaceae; genus Plantago; species Plantago coronopus. The sequence continues at coordinate 1,392 of JAYMSL010000085.1, forward strand.
TGAGTTCCTTTTTTTTTCGTTGTTTTTTTCTGTTCTCATTTTTACATGTCTTCCATCTATATACGTGTAAATGGGGATTTCGCTAAATCCCTGGCGCCTCTGTCCGATGCTTAGTACCTGGCTGAGTGGGATATTCGAGTTCCAGCTTTTTTGAAAGTTCCAGCTGCTGTTCCTTTTTCACAACTTCCCTTTTTTCTACTAGGCTGAAATAGATAGATAGAGACTGCTTGGTGGACTGGTGGATGGACGTATCTCTGTTCGACACCGGGTACCAAGTTCTTAAGTAAAGTGCTGGGCGACTCTTTTTTCTTTCTCTGACTCAATCTTTTTGTGTTCTGCTCTCCTCTCTGTCCTCTTCCGCTTTTTCTGTAAGTCCTGCAGTAGCTCTAGGAAGTCTTTCTGTTTCATGAGCCGGTCAGTTGGAAGCTTCAATCTCTTGGTTTGTCTTTTTGGTCCTTTCGCTGTGGTTTCGACTCTCCCCTTTTCTTGGACGAAAGTTTATTTGTGGGATCTAATTTTGCGCCTTCACTAAAAATGCTTGGAAGAAGATTAGTGAAGAATTGTACTTCAGTCGTCAGTCGATTGAGCGGGGACTTTGTTCTTCCCTTTCTTTGTGGTTTGCTCTCGGCTCCAAGTTTTACTAGCTAATTGAAAAACCCAATGACAAACGAGAAATAAAAAATAAAGAGAAAAGAAAACACAAAGATTTCCAAACCTAGGAACAGATACTTTGAAAACTCAAAATTAGAACACAGTGCATACATAGCATAAAGGAAACCTTTTCAAATTACAGAAAAGAGCGAAGAGAGACAACCAAAGAATTGACTGTAGAGGGGGGAAAGAGAGAAAACTAAAAAACAAATAAGCAGACCCAGGCTGCAACTACAAGTCGAAATCACCAATACTGCCCCACCCGAATTCAGAGAGTCAATTGAGAATAGAGATCAGAAAAAGAAAACTAGGGATCACAGAGCCTCTTGCAAGGGACAAGAATCCGAACAAGAAGAAAGGATCTTCGATGGAAAGAAGAGAAAAGCTCAGAGCAAACCATAGGAGCAAACGGCAAAGCCCGAAGCCACGAGACCCTGCCAAAGATAGAAAAATCATAGCACTCCAAGCGAACTTTTTCACGCACTCTTGCACGAACTTAGGAAAAAGGAACAAGAATACTAACATAAAAGGTTATACTATCCGAAGGGAAATAATGGAAAGTCAGTTGTGCAAATCCTTTCGGGAAAAAGGTGAAAGAAGAGAGCAAAAAGATAAAATTCGGAAAGAAAAAAAAGAAAGCAAAAAAGTGAAAGTTTCGAAAGAACGAGGCCTATAGGGCGAATGAAAAGAAAGAATAAGAGAAAAACGTCGGAAAAGCAAAATGCAGAGAAAAGAAAAAGAATCAGAAAGAGGTAAAATAAGAAGAGAGGAAAGAAAGAGCAAACAAGGAGAAAGAAAAGGGCAAGAAAAGAAAAAAGAACATAAAGAGAGGTGACAAAAGAGAGGAAACATGCTTGTTTGAACACAGGCATTCCTTGTCCATATGTGCACTATCAAAAGGAGACCCTCCCAAGAACGCCCAGTGCCGGTCTTCTAGCTGTAGGTTCGCGTTTCAAAGTTTATATAATGCCAGTATCATGTTTGTTAATCAGATTACACTTATATAATGTATGTAAATCGTAATGATTGATTAGATTCTTTTTTCTAAGTCTTTTATCCAAAAAGCTTTTGGTAAGGACAATCTCTACTTTGATACTCCCCCAAACAAGTATTATCTGTCTACTTATCTTATCTTTATGGATTTATTTATCGTAAGAATATTAAGTGAAAGCTTGCCTCTAAGTCGACCTTGATTTGCTACATTTCTTAGTAATCTATTCTCTTTGGGGTTTTTTTGCCGATTAATTCTATTCCCAAGAAAACGTCTAAGTGGACAGAGGGTCCTTTGCATCTGAAAGCGGACTGCTCCACGCGTATTTTATAAATAATGACCCATCTGATATCTAATCCAGGAATATCAGGTGCAGCCAATGCTTGTTTGTTGCTGTCCTTACTTTGTTTTGTATTTTTATTCCAATAATTCTTGGAATCTCTTTACATCTTTTGTTCGAAAACGAGTAAACCCTTTCCATTTGCCCGGAGCTAACCACTACAATACAAAGGACTCTATATCCTGAACTTAAGTTCAGGAACATTTTGGATGTTCTTTCTTTCTCGTCGAAATTTCGTAAGAATATTGTGGGTTCTACTCTCTGACCCTATGATGGCCTTTCTCTGCCCGGGCTCTCTTTTTCTGTTTTCTGTAAATGGATCCCTCATAGTTCTCTGAAATGTTCTAGGCCAAGGAAGCTATCACCTCTTAAAATAGATGTCAGCACATTACATTAGATCACTTTGAGGATCCCCAAGGGTCCCTCTATATTTGACCTACCTACTTATTTATCTAGCACTTTAGTGGATTCTTTCTATTGACTCCAGCTCTACCTTTTTCTGTTTTACCCGACAACCTCCCAAGAAACCCCTTTCTGTCGTTACTTGACTTCAAGGTGGAATCCACTTAAGGCTTTAGAAGTGGATCGATTTCTAGCGATTTCGCTGCCAACTACATTACAGATAATTAGGCTCTGGTCTTTCAAATGTAGCTTAAACAGATGCGAAACTTTTGCTAGTTTCGTCATTTAATCCTCCTGTTATCAACGAAACGCATTCTGAGAGGTTGCTATCCCCTTGCCATAAACCTTAGGTTTCTCATTACAGCACGGGATGTTCATGTTCTCAGCCATAAGCTTTACCTTGGCCGAGGATTTTCTTTCTACTTCCACGCAGCCTAAAATTTGACCGCCTTCTTGCAAGAGCTGAAATCTTGCTTCCTCGGAGGTACCTTTGCCCCCAAAAAGAAAAGAAGACCTGCATACATCTTCTTTCGAAAACCCGCGGAAGACAACCTTTTCTCTTTGTTCTCTTATTCTTTATACGTCATTCTTTGTCTTCTTTTCTGTCTTTTTCTTCTTTCTGCTCCCTCTCTCTTTGTTCTCTGATTTCAATTTTTTCTGTCTGCCCCCTGATTTCGAATTCTTTTCTGTCTTTCTTTCCATTTCTTGAGTCGAGGCTAGTTTTGTTTGCTTTGTTTTTTGTAATGATAGGTCAAAATATCTTTTTTGATTTTTCCGATTTTGCTAGGCATATTGTTGGAAAGCTAGTGGACAGACTGCGAATAGACAAAAAGGGACAGTTGGCAAAGAAGATTTTAAGCGCGGAAGAAGAATGAAAGAACAGAGACCCAAGATCAAGTAGGCTCGCGGATCACAGAGCATGTAGGATTTGTAAAACTGGACGCGCGGATCTTGTAGGAAGAATTAATTTTTGCTCTATTATTTCATTGTTTTCCGTTTCTTGTTCGTTTCGTTTTCTTTATTCTTTTGTGGTTTTTGAGATATTTTCTTTTCTCTTTTTTCGGTTTTGCTTTTGCCATACATATGTTTTTGAAGCTATTTCAGGTTTTGTGTCATTTTTCGTGTTTTTCGTGATCCTTTCAGATGCTTTTTTGGAACGTCGGTTTTAATTTCTTTTTATTATAGGTTCGAGTTCTTTCTTTTTGCTTTTCTTCTTTACTCTCTTCTTCTCTATGTCTGTTCTCTTTTTTTCTTCTTTGTCTTGTTCTTTTTCTTTCTGCTCTTCTTTTCGTATTTTTTCTCTTGTCTTTCTTTCTACTTTTTTCCTCCTTCGACCTAGGGGTCTTGTTCTTTTAGAATTTTGGAACTTTCGAATTTCATTCGATTTGAGGATTTTCCTGCTTGATCTTTCTCTTTTTCATTCTTAATTTGTCCTTTTCTTATCTCAGAACAGGGAAAATATTCTTTCGATCTCTTTTCTTTTTTTATTCTTTTATACTCCTTTCTCCCCGCTTCTTTCTTTCTTTCTTTTCCCCTGTCTCTATTCTTCCCTCTTTTTCTTACTTTTTATACTCTTTTTTCTTTTGTTTTTTCCGTTTCTTGTTCTTTTCTTTCTGGAATTTGGAATCACAAATGCCTCAGAATCGAAAAAAGAATATTCGACCAAGGATTCAATTCTTCTGGGCTTCTAGGCCAGGGTTTTTCTCAGTGCTCTGTAGGTAGAGCGACGGATTTCTATATTGGGATATATCTTTTTAGTCTTGCTGGTTCAAATCTTCAGACTAGCCATTTTCATTATTAGCTGTTTTTGATTTACAAAAGTTTCTATTTCGTCGACTTCTACTAGAAAGCTTCTATTTCGACTGCTACTTTTCCTTCTACTTGATAAATTCGACTTCTACTTTTTCTTTGGATTTCTTTTCTCTGCTCTCTTTTTTCTTTTTGTTCTTTTCTCTTTGTTTTCTTCTTCTCTTTCTTTGTTTTCGTTCTCTCTTTTTTCTTCTTCTTGTTCTTCTTTGAACTGCTTTTCTTGGTTTTTCCCTCTCTTGCTGGAGACATTGAAGATCCGAAACCCTCTTTTTTCTTTGACGGGTTTTTTTATACTTTTACTTTATTTTTAATGCTCGCTTGTCAAATCAGATAGATCGAGAAAACAGCCTATGCATTCTTTAGTCCTTCCTCTCCATTTATTCATTTATTCCAGATTCCTCCTTTTCTTATCTATTTCATTCCTTGAAAGCGATTGATTTTTATGTCGATTTTTGTATTGATTCCCTTGTTCTTGTTCTTCTTTTTTCTTTGGCCGGGTCTCTTTTTATACAATTTCTTTATTTCTATTTTTCTTTGGGTTCGCCATAGATTCTATTACTTGCTGTTGACAGCATTCTTTATCTAATTGATTTTTTTTTATCTATTTGATTCTTTCTCTCTTTCATTTTTAGATTGCCTTTTCGCAGACTTTTTTAATAGTTGATTGCTGGAGACTTTCTTTTATTTTCTCTACTATCTTTTCGAAGTCTTTTCTTCTTTCTCTATTTTATTTCTTTCTGGATTTTTTAACTTCTTTTTACAAAAAATTCCATTTGTGTTGTTGCTGTGTCATAATAAAATAACTATACTTATTTAGTATACTCCAAGGATACTTTCGGTGTAAAATTAACGGTCCTACAAATATTGTATTTCAACGATTTCCTTTTATTGGGTTTTTTTACGGAATCAACTCCCTTGACTGTACAAGAATATGTGAAGCTGCGTATGTATTGAAGCGCAGGAGGACGTTAATATTATTATCAGTATTCGACATTTTAGGTCATTCATAGCATTTACTATATGTTAACCTCCTATTTATTTCGGGTTGGTTATTCGTCAGTATCGGTTTAGTTCACACATATTTAGAGTCCTCGGTCAAACATTTGGCAGAAAGTTGTGGAGGAATTTAATTAATAAATTTCTGTTTTGATCCTTTGTTTGGAACAATTTGATGCATTTAGTAGATCATTTGAGGAGGTCCTGATCAAATAAAGAGCGAACTTATTCCATTTTTTCAATATGATGGTTGGGTTGGCTATTCGTAGTTTAGCTGTACTTACTGTCTTTTTGAGGTCAATATCAGAAATGCAATTCATCCTACGATACACTTGATACACTTTAATTTTTTTTTCAGTTATGATATAATACCCGAATGAACAAAATGCTGAATAGAATCGTACTAGTTTGGATTGTTATTACGCATTTTCTGTACTTGTTGTTTTATTTTCCAATTATTTCTTCAATTAATAAAACGAAAGAAAATAAATAATAATTCGAAGGATTTTTTAGTCCATTCGAGAGGATATCATCTCATAATTATATATGACTTTTCTACAAGTATTTGTGAAATTGGAGGGAAGAAAGGTCGATACTACTGAAAGGATTTCTTTCTCTCTTCTGATTTGTTGTTTCTTCTTCTTTTTTTCTCTTTTCTGTTTCTTTCCTTTCTTCTTCCTCTTGTTTTCTCTGCTTCCTTCGATTTCATTTTGTCCTCTTCTACTTGGATAATTAGCAAAGGGTTTGTGTTTGTTGTCTGGCTCTATTTTCTGAGTGGTGGATTTTACTTCTATTTTGTCTTTTTCGATAACTTTGGTCTTTATTCATTAGTTGGTTTTTTATTTATGATGAGAGCAGTCCATTCCAAAGTATTGTTGGGAATGCATTCGTATTTCTTTTAAGATTAAAAGGGAGGGCTTTTTAATTGAGTAAATTTGGTCAAATATCTTTCTTTCGGCTGTGTTTTCACTTGTTCGTTAATCTCATCCCACTTTTAATCTCTGAATTTAGTATTTGTTTTCTTCGGTCTGGTCTTTTGAGATGGGGATAGGTGCGGTTTGAAAGGAATCTTCCTCTAATCTTGGATTAGTTATCTTTATTTGATTTCTGAGTCATTCGATTTCTTCCAACAATAGGTAGGTCCCGGTGATGATCCCTTTAAGGGATGTCATGCTTTTGCTTTGTTGTTTTCGTAAAATTCTATCACAAAGAAATTTGTTTGGACTAAGCCCACGATGTTCAAGTTCTAGCCCTAGAATTTATTATGTAATGTTATTTTCTTCCTTGACTTTGGGTTGAGGTTTTCTACGGTCCTTTGCTTTTTGTATTTATTATGTTTGTTCTTCGTTCAAGATTTTTCCTTATTTTTTGCCTTCCTCTCTATCTTTCTTTTTTTTGGTGTAGCTTGATTTAGTCCTTTACGTTGTCTCGTTTGGATAGGATTTTTCTTTTGTTGTTTTCAACTAGTTGCATTGTTAGATTAATGTTTGTTGTCTCTCTTTTTTTGCGATTACTTCGTGATTCATTTCTTGGCTAAAAAGGGCATTCTTGATTGGATTAGGGGCATTTTATTTTTCAGGCATTCTTCGGTTATTTTTGCGTTTTCTTTTTTGTTATCTTGTGTTTTTGTTTGCTTTTGTTTCAAATGAATGGTAATAATTACTTTTTTCTTAAAAGCATGAGGTTTTTCAGATTTTTAAAATTGTAGTTTCATGGAAGATTTAAGTTTCTAGGAAGATGGGGTTCCTCTTCGTATTAATATTTTTCATTGACTTGGTGACCTTTGTCTTAATGTCTTCCTCCCCCTTTTCCTAAAAACAATTTCCATGTTTTATTTTTAATTTAGAAATATAGATAGATAGTAGGAAGTCTTTGTTGTCGTCTATTTTGTGTTAATAAATATGTAATGACGGCGGGCAGTTCTTTTTGCAAGATTGTAGTGATTTACATATTCTATATCGTAAACGCTTCTGTTATTTTTTTTATTTCCTAATTTCCAAGTCATATTGTTTGTATTGTATATATTTGTATATAAATAAATTATAAAAAACTGGATTTTCTGTTTCGAGTTTTCTGTTGGATCATTTCTTTTGGATTTTTTCTTCTTTATTTTCCTATTCCTTTCTTTTATTTTTCCTTTTCTTTTACTAGCCAGTTTTTCTCTTTTTGTTTTCTGTTTTTTTCGATTTCTTTTCTCTGATATTTTTTTGTATCTTGGCTTCCACTCAGTGCTTTTTCGTATTTGTATGTGTTCGTTTGATGCAAGTTTCTTAGTTAGTAAAGTTAGTTTTCTGCATTTGTCTGGTGAAATTGTTTTTGTGTAGTTAATTTAGTGAAAAGATTTTTTTCTCTACCACACTCAGAGAATATATTTATTTACGAAGATAGGTGTTTTCTAAATTTCCCTACTTAATAACATTCTTTTTATTCTTTTCTATATTTTCACCTGTGTTATATTTCTCTGCCTCCTATTTTATTTTTTTTGCTCTTCTTTCCGCTCGGTTTTCTTTCTCTTTTTATTTTGTTTATTTTTTTGGCTTTTATATTTTCTAGTTTAACTTCTTAATTCTTTCTTTTGGTTAAATAAGGATTTTATGTAATCTTTTTCCGCACTTTCTTTGTTTTTGTTAGGTGGATGCTCTACCCTACAGGTGCTGTTTCTTTTGAAAAATGGTTTTTTAATAGTCTTTTTATATTTATTAATTTTTATATAATAATAATAATATACGTTTTTTCAAACTATTTTTAATTATTATTTTTATTTTTTAAACGTTTTTTTTTTAGGAAATAAGAAAACAAATCTTTTGTCTTTTGGGTCTTTTAGAGTTGTTTTGCGTAGATTGGAAATAATGTTTTCTTTTGCATTCGTTTTACTAGATCCAACAACAACAAGGAGTTTTTTCCTGTTTTCTTCTTTCTATTCTCTCTCTTTTACTCGGGGGTTTCTATTTGTTCTTTTTTTCTTTTCTATTTCTTTCTTTTTCATTGTTTTTTTTTCTTTCTGCCATTTATTTTCTTGTTTTTTCTTCTGTCTTTTTTGGATTTCTTCCACTGTTTTTCTTTTTTATTCTTTTTATTGTTCTTCTTTTCTTTTTCTCTTCTGTCTCTTTCTTGTTGTTCTTTTTCTTTGTTTGCTTTTTTCCTTTTGTTTTTCTCTGACCGGGTTCTTGACATCAACAAAAGAAAGTTGGCTCGAATACATTTTGGGGTTAGAGAAGTAAGAAGAAGAGCGTTTACTTGGTAGAAAAAAGAGGGATCTAAGGCCTTGGACGAAAAAGATTTCATCAATAAGGACATTTTTCCTCGCTTTCTTAATTCTTTGATTGTATTGAATGCGGTAAGGAAAGGCACCAAAGTTTTTGTTTTGAAATTGTGTTATCGGTTCTCTGCTCGGAACGTCCGTCACGGGCTTCCCTTGGAGTGGAAGGTTCAAGTGTTTTCGTTTATTTATTTTCATCTTTTTGTTTTTTTTTATTCATTATTTTTCATTTCCAATAAGAACAATTTTCACTTATTGTTTTCTATTCAGGCAGGAAGTTCTTGCTGTCGTTTCTTTTTTTCTTTTTGGTTTCGTTTTGGAAGTCTTTGTTTTTGTCTATATTTTTTTTTCTTTGGTTGACATGTTATAGTTATTTTTTCTGTATTTCTTGTTTTCGTAAAGTTTATAGTTTAGAAAACGGGTTAGTATTTGTTTTGGTACTTTGTAAAAAAACAACTTTCTCCTGTTATTTAGAATACTCCTTCTCCCGGAAGAGTTTTATTTAGCTAGTCTTATTTTTGTCGAATAATATTCATATTGGTATTTTTATATTTTATTAGTGATCTGGTTATTATTCCTTTTTATGTTTATGTTCGATGGTGTCTACTTAGCCTACTTAGCATAGATTTTTAAATAGAGTTTTGTATGTCTTGGGGGAGCTCTTTGAACTGGATGGCTAAAATATTTTAAATTTATTTTCAGAGGTTTAGCGGATTCTTTCTCGTAGAGTAAATTCGACCTTATTTACTTTCGATTTCCATCCCGCTTTCTTTTTTCTTCCAAATAATTTTTTTTCATTTAAATTTTGTATTAATAATTAGTTTCAATTTGTGGCTTTTGAATCAATTTCAGAAAGTGTCATGATTGAAATTAGGGGCGAGGTTATCTATTTTTAATTTTGTTTTACTTATCTACTATGTGAGCATTTCGTCTTTTATCTTTTCTATTTTTTTGCTTACGGATCCTTCTTTTTCGCCTTTTGAATTCTTTCTTTTTTCTTATTTTTTTGTATTTTTTTCTCCTTGTTTTTTTATTGTTTCTTTTTCTTTGTTGTATCTTGTAGATTTTCCTTTCTTTTTGACTAAAAATTTGTTCTATAAAAACCCTTGTGCAATAGGTATGCATTTCTTTTTTCCTAAGTGTCTTATTTTGTTTTCTTTTAATGGAGTTCTTTTAATTGGTATTTGTTTTCGTTGTTTTCTCTGAATTAAATTAGTCATGCTAATTATAATTAGTTACAACAAATTTCTAGTGAATGCAGAAGATCTTTTATTTATTACTAAGGCGTGTAGTCCAACGGTAATTTTCTAGCGAACTTACTGAAGACTGTCTTCTTTTCTTTTCTCTGCGCTTTCTTCTCTTGCTTGCTTTTTTTTTTATTTTTTGCATTGTTTGTTTTTTGATTTTTTTTATGCTGCTTTTCTTTCTTTTCCTTTTGTTTTGTCTTTTCTGCCTTCTTGGTTAATAAGACTTTGTTCTGCCATAGACCTTTTATCCCTTTCTAGTTTCTTTCCTTTTGTGTTCGTGTAGCTTCTTTCTGCAGATATTTCAATATAAAATACTCTGTACTCGTATTTGAAATATTCTTTAATTTTCTTTAAGTTTTTTGATTATATTTATAGTAGAAATACAATTCTTCTGCTTGTTAATAGTCTTTTTGCTTTTTTTTATTTGCGCAAGCAAAGGTTGTTTTCCACTGTCTTCTTTGATGTTGGTTCGTTAAATATTGGTTATAGGTGTCCGTTGGTTGGTAGCTCTCTGGATTTCTAATAAATATCAAATATTGTACTAGTCCCTGTTCGAAATGTGACGGATTCTTTTAGTCAGTCGGTGAACTCTTTCGTATTTAATTTTCCTTTCTTTTTGTTTTTGCATTCTTTTCTTCTGTTTTGTTGTTGTTTATGCCAAGTCATTCTAGATCCTCTTTTTTGGCACAGTATGTTTGGGTGGTATTTCGTAACATTTGTTTGCATGTTTATTTCTCTTTCCGCAGTTCTTTTCTTGTTCTCACCTTGTTGTTGTACTTTGTAATTCTTTTTAATTTTAAATTATGAAATGCACTTCTCTTTCTTTTGGTTTGTTCTTATGCTTTGTTTCTTCTGCTCTCTTTTTTCTATCTTCTTTTCTACTTGTTTTTTGATTTCTTCTTCTTTGCTTTTTGCGTTTACGGTGTTAGTTAGGTTTGGTCATGTGTAATCTTTTTTTGTGAGAACGTTCTTTCTCCACTCTCTTTTATTTAGTATATATTTAAAAATTACTTTTCTGCTCGTCTACTTCTTGTTTCTTTTTTTTTTTTTTATGTTCTTTATTTTTCCATCTTTCTAGTTGTTTCTATTTATTTGGAATCTTGGCGTGAAAACAACAAATAAGAAAAACTCTATGAAGGCTTCATTTAGGGCAAGGCGCGGAAGATGCTTTAGATATGGATGTATTGATATTTCGAATAGGTGAGTAGTTATGACTTGAGGACATCACTAATCGTGTTATCTTCTTCTTTGAGGAAAGAACGCGGTGAAGCAAGTTTTTGGTTTTTGTTCACTTTCCGCTGAGAGATAGGAAGAGAATTTCTTTTATTGTTCTATTATTATATTTGTATCTTGCTTTCTTTTGCATTCCAGTTTTCCCCTTTTTCTATCGTCTTTTTTCTTTGCTTTTTTCTCTTTTTTATGTTTTGTTTAAATACTTAAATTATTAGAAAAGTGCCTTTTTTGAAATCACTCAAAAATATTTATTTGACTTAGCTCTGTCATAGCTAGGTTTGGGAAAAATGATAAGAAAAGATTTCTGACCACATCCTCGGTCGGAAGCTTGTCGATCTTTTTTGTTCCTTGATTTTCTTTATCCATAGCACTAGTATATATTATTTTTAAGTGTATTTAAAAATGTTTCTACTCTTTTTTAATCTACTAGGTTTTATTCGTTATAAGAGTTTTTGGAGATAGCTTTTAACAACAACATGGGTTTCTTACGGTCAGTTTTTTTTGTTCACATCGTGACTATAAAGTCTTCCTTTTGAGGTTTAGGATTCAGTATTGATCCCGTAGTAAAAATAAAACAAGTTTCATCGTTTCGGAAGTTTTTCGTATTAATAATCATATATAAGAGCTGCTTCTCAACCCATACCTAAGTTGAGGCGGAAAGTTCCTTGTTAGTGTCTTTTTGGTTTTTGACTTAGCTATTTTTTGTTGAAGTCGTTAGTTTTTTTTAGTGTCGGTTGTTTTGGGGGTTAGATTAGTGTAGTGGTCTGTACAAGCTTTTTTTCTAGTTTATCTCTATGGCTCTTGTTTCGTTTTTTCCTTCTTATTTTTCTCTATTCTTCTTTTTTTGCTTTCTTTCATTTTCTCTCTTGGGGTTCGGGAGAAGGAGCTTGCTGTTCTCTATTTCGCTTTCTCGTCTTTTTTCTGCATGAATTCTTTCTTATTGTTTTATTGTCGTCCATTTATTTTCTTCATTATTTCTTTTTCTACTTAATACTTAAGTATATAACTTTATTCTGTGCCCGAGTTTTATATAGATTTACGTGAAGTCATATGCTAATGAGGTTTTTTCGTCTATGAATTTTTTGAAAAATTGTTAGTCAAAAATTATTTTTAGAAAAATCTTTTCTTTTTGTCTTTGAGTTTCTGTCTTCGCTCTAGAATACTGCGTCTCGAGTCATTTCCATTTCATTTATTTCCTATGTATGCTCGGATTAGGGTTACGCAAGTAAAGTTTTATGATTGTTCTTCATGGGTATTCTCACTATTTTCATAATAGGAAAATCTATAGTCCAGGTTGGATTCTTCCAATTAGTTCTACTTTTTCTATAGTTTTTCTTGATTCTTTTTATTTCCTCTTGTTTTGGTTCTTCTTGTCGGATCTTATGTTTTTTGTTTTGTTTCTGGTTTTTTCTCTTCGTTGTCTTCTTTTGTTCTTTCGATTCTTTTATTTTTGCCATTTGCTCTGATTCTTCTTGTTTTCTTGTTCTTCTCTTTCTATTTTTTCTCCTGCCTTCTCTGACTTGTTTATCAAAACTTTGTTCTCGTTGTACAATACATTTCAGATTGAGGTAAGTGTCTTTATTTCATCTTCGTTTTTGATTGGTGTTTATGGTATTGATTGTTTTTCTTGTTTGGGTCATATCGACTTTTTGATTCATTTTTAGGTTTTGATGAAATTCCTGAGTATTGTGCTTGTTCTATTTTTGGGGAGAGGTGATCTTTTTTGTTTTTTGATCACAGAATCTTCTTTCTATAGAAAATGGAAAAGTTTTTTCATTATTATTTTTATGTAGTTAATGAGTAGTAAGATTAATTATTTCTTGGTGTAGAATTGTTTTCTTTGTTTTCATCCTCTTCTTTTGTGGTAGAAGTTCTTGCTTTAGCCCTCACTTCTTCCTACAGATAGATTATAGTATATTAATATCTTTCTATGACTTTTTGCTTCTCTGTCTCTTTCTGTTCCTTGTATTGTGTTTTCTCTTCTTTTTTTCGGGCTAATTCTTTCACGATCTTTCGTTTTCTTTCGTTCTTCTCTCAGGAGCTGCCTTCATTCTAGGAGGATTTGGTTTTTCTTTCTAATTTCTAGGACAATACTTTGTTTATGTTCTCTCTGATCATCTAATTCTCATTCGCCGGGCTATGTATTTTTGAATCTTTTTAAAAATTATTTGTTTAATAGAAAAAATGTGAATAGAATCTGCCTCTCTCTTAAATTTTTTAATTTTCCAACTAGTGGGAAAAAGACTTTCTAGGAAACATTTTAAATTAGAAACTATTCAATGTCAAATAAAAAAGTTTTCATTTTACCAGAGGCAGCTTAGTTTTTGCTTTCGTTGTACCAATTTTTTCTTTTTTTCATGCGACGACTTCTTTCTTGTTTCTTTCATTCGTTCTTTTCGAACTTTTTTCTTTTTTGTTGCTTTTCTGTCTTCTTTACTATGAGACGTGGGCAGGGAAGTCCCTATTTTTTCTTAATTTACGGGGCCAGAATCTATTTCTTATTTCATCTCTTTCTACTTTCCTTTTCTTTCGATCTTCTCCTTGTTTTTATTTTCTTTTTCGATCCGAGCTTCGAAGCCATAGGAAGAAAATTCCTAGTCAATGACAGACAGCTAATCTTTTTTCTGTCTTTCAATATCTTTTTATTTTTGCGTGTTCTCTCTTTGTAAACTTCCTTATTCTCTCTTTTTTTTTCCTCTCTCTCCGCTTTGTTTTTTGTCCTCTTTTCTTTTTTTCTCTCTTTATACTTGCAACTATTTCTTTCTCTAAGAATAATAGGATTTCACTTCTGTAATTCTATATTTTTCTTGAGCGATCTCTTCTCTCTTCCCTTTTTCGCGTCTTTTCTTTTAAGCTTGACGAGCTAGTCAGACTTTGAGTCAATGGCTTAACATAGGTTTTACTTTTTCTTATATACGCTGTGACTTTCTTGCAAGCATTTCTTTTTTTAGTTGTTTTAAAATGGAGATAGAATTCTCTTCCACGCAAAAAAGAAGGTCGACAAATCCTGAAGAATTCGTAGAAAAGTAGTAAAAGAAATAAAAAAGAAAGTGTGTTGCTATTCATAAAATGACGGAAACAGCAGTAAGAGGAACGGGCTAACAAAGATAGATAACGTTCAACAGCCTCAGAAGGTCCTTTCTAAGAGTTTCGCAGGGAACTGCTCTATCTAATTATATCTAAACAAAAAGAGTTTTTTTACAAACAAGCACTGTACAAAAAACCAAAAGAGCCGTGGAACTTTTGAAAATCCGTTGAAGAATTTGAACATGAGTGTCCAAAAAATGAAATAAAAGATGGAAAAATGGAAAGCTTGTTTGTGATTTCATCAAACGACTCATTCTATGCTGCTCTAGAGGTTTCTCTGAGTAAACACTATAAGAAAAGAAAGAGCTGGCAAAGTCATTCTTATTTCTTATTTTGGGTAAAACAACTTCAATTTGATTCCTGAATGGACAAGATAGACATGTCAAAAGACTTTGCCTTTCTATTTTTTTAGCCTTCTTTTCCTCTTTTTTGTGCTTTCTTTCTTCATACTTTCTTTTTTCTTATGCTTTTCTTTCTTTGTTTCTTGTTCTTTTGTTTATCTTGATTTTTTTCTTTTCGGCTTTCTTTTTTACTTCTTCTTTTTTCGTCTTTTTTGTTTATTTTCTCTTTTCTTTGATCTGCCGGTCTCTTTCTTTCTTCTTCGGTATATCGACCTCAGCCCTTCGGAACCTTTTTCTCTGGTCTTGTTCTTGTGTTTTCTTTTTTCTTGCTCTATTTTTTTACTTTTTTTCTGTGTCTGTGTTTTTCCGAAATTTTTGATAGGGGAGATTCTTTTAATTTTACATCTCTCTTTTTCTTTTTGAGTGTCATAGTAAACCCTAGACTTTTTACACGAGAACTTGTCCCTTTCTTTCCTGCCTCGGATGAATCCAAATAGACAAAAAACACAAATACTTTTTGTGAGAAATCAGAGAGTTGGCAGCAAGAAGGCTCTTTCAAGAAATCCTACAAGACCCAGGAATTGTGGAAAAAGGAAAGTATGGAAAAATGAACAAGAAAAAAAGAGAGATAGCATTCATCAAAGACTTCGCACTCAGCTGGACCAAAGAACCCACTGAGTTCTCCCAGACCATAACCGCAAAGTATAATCCAATCAGTATTTAGGAAATAGAAGCTGGTGAACATAACTAGAAAAAGCTTGTGTCTGGGTTTCCAAAAAAGAAGAAGGGAAAACAAAAGAAATGCTCGTAAAAATAGAAAAAAAGAAGCAAGATTTTATACCAGGACAGGTTTTCTGTGTTATTCTATATGCTTTTCCGCGTCTTAAAATATATATATAGAGTCGTAGATATTACAGCGTTACAATTTCTTTCCTCAGTGATTAATATTTTTAATCTTTATTGTTTTTTAGACGGCTAGCGCTTGGACACATTTTCATCTCAATACGATTAGCTGCGTGCCGATCGGGAATTCTTCTATTGATTGCTTGAATTAGGTCTGTTTTACGAGTAACCCGAGTCGATAAGATGTGACAAAACTAAACGCACCACCTGGAAAAATAGAAAAATATTTTTATAAATTCTCGAGCAAAAGGTAGTTTATAATCCGACGATTGGGAATCTTTGTTATTGGCGCATTTCCTTTTCTCTTTCTTCTTTTTGTTGTTTGTTGATCCTTATTTCTTATTCTTCTCTCTTCTTTTAATTTCTTTTCTTTTGAATCCGTGCTTCGAAGGTAGAGAGAGAGAGAGAGGGGAATAGGAGCCCTTAGTTAAAAAAAATAAATAGATTTGGATCTTATATCTTATATATGATGATTTTATTGTAAGCATTTTTGTATTGTATTTTGAAATAGAGTAGACAATTAGCATAATGGAGTCCCCGGGATCTGGGAAACTACAAGGAATTGCGCAGGAAATAAATGAATCCGCGATTGGTTATGTGAAAAGATGAAAACTCGCTTTGGAATGGGGGGAATAAGGGAAGTTCTGGGAACTCTTTTTAAGTCGTAGAGATGACTTGAGATATTCTAACATAGAGGATGAGTCGTAGATAGGATGCAATCGTCTTTCTAGCATTCCGTGGGTTACTTTCACTGAATAACAATGATATAAAATCCTTACAGAATGGTTTTATCTATCCATGAAAAGGAATAGGTTCTAGAAATTGTAGATAATAAAATTGTTGCTAATAGATTTAGGCTCTAGGTATTTGGGGGTGGAAGGAGGAGCTAGGGGGGTCAATTCCGCGTTTGGCTTATGAAAAATCTATAAAAATGACGCCCGCAAGTGATAAATGGCAAGAAGAAGTTATGTTTTGTGTGAATGAAGCCAGCCCATCTTTCTCTCTCTCTTTTTTTTTTCTTTCTTCCCTTTTCCTTCTTTTTCTTGACTATTCTTCCTTTTGACAAGTTCTAGAGTTTTTGCCTTGGTATAGTAGACTTTTGTCGTATTCGGTCTTTTCTTTTTTTCAATCCCTGTTTTCTACTTTCTTTTTTTCTATACATTTTTTTGTTTTTTTCTCCTATCTTGCTCTTTGTTCGTTCTTTTTCTTTTGACTTGTGGGTTTCTTTATTCTAGAAAGAACCCTTCCTTTTCGGATTTTCCCTATTTTTTATAACTTTTGCTTTTACATGTTTGTCTTTTTTTCGGATTTTATGTTTTATGTCGGATTTATTTACTAAAAAGTACTTTCTATATTTTTGGGGTAAGCGATTGGCAGACTTTCTCTTTTTTGTTTTATTTTTATATAAAATTTTATATAAAAGTGGTCTTAGTAAATTTTCATTTATATGAAAGGCAAGCTCCTGCTTTTTGTTTTTATTTGTTTCCTAAAATGTGTTTTACTAGTTTGGTGTATATAGTAAACGTTAATTGTCTCGTTTTTTGTGTAAATTTGTTTACTGAAATTCCTTTAGGTCTTTTTTGTTCCTGTCCGAGTCGTCTTTTGTTTTGTAATAGTTTTTCTTTTTACAAGAGGTTAGTTGTTTGACTAGTATGGAGTGAAGTTTTCCTTTTTTTTCTTATTCTTTCTCTTACAATCTTTTGTCTTTGCTTTCTCTTCTCCTCTTACTCCTTCTCTTTGATTCTTACACTTGTTCTTATTTTATTATTATTATCTTATTTTTTTTTGACTTTTTTTATTCTTCTCTCTTTGATTCTTTCTTTATGATACTTGTTCTGATTTTCTTCTTTCCTCTATCTCTTTCTTTTGTTGTCTTCTCTTTCATCTTTTCCTTTTTTTCTCTTCTTTATTGTTCTTTTTTGTTTGTCCTTCTTTCCTCTCTTTGTTTTCTCTCGTGCTTGTTCTTCTTTTTATTTCTTCTTAATGTTTTTTCTTCTGATTCTTATGTTTTATTTCCTTTCTTCTTTAACCAACTTTCTGTATCTGCTCTTTCTCTGTCAAGCCCTCTATTTCAAACAAATGCTCCGTGACAAGGAAACATTTCTCTGGCAAGTTCTTCTATGGCCTAGCTCTTGCCGAACATCTGCTTGCTTAGAAACATTTCTTTGCCTCTTCTTCCTTTCTGTTTAGCACAACTCCGTACGAAGCCTTCTCCTTGTTTACCTAGTAAAATCTATTTGCCAATCTGTGACAAAGGGGTTTTTTTGCAAGCAAAGCTTGAATTTCTTACTTTTCTTCTCTTAGTCAATAATAAACTGATTCGTTACAAAGGAATGCTTTGTGCCAGCCAATCTTTTTGCTGTAACTGCTCTCTATCAAAAGATATTATTTTCCTTAAAAAAAAGAGTCTTTGGGCAGCAGATTTTTTCTGTCCAGCCTATACACTCTTTAGGTTACTTTTGCCTCTATTTCTTTAAAATTTTTTGCATGGATTTTTGCGAATGTGCCATTTTTTTGTTCCTAGCGTTCTTGCGGGTCTCCCCGAGCTTCTTTTCTTAGAAGAACCTGAAGGGTCCAAAAACTCTGGAATACATGGATAATCTGGAAATATATAGATAATAGTAGTAGTAGTAGGCTTGGGGACAAGAGAAGCTATTTGAACTTATTTCTTTGTATTTTTGGAACTTGTGTTTTATCTAGCAGTCCTTTTTCGTATTCATTTAATTTTAATAAAGTAAAGAATTTAGTACAATGGAATATTAATGTCGTTTTTAATTAATTTTTATAAAATTTAATTATTATAAAATGTAATAAAATAAATGTCTATTTAATAACGAGTAACTAAAGTATTCTTTATTTAATTAAATCCTTAAATTCATATAATAAATAGAAAACAAGAAATATTCTTACTTTTTTATTAAATTTACTATAAAAATATAAGAAGTAATACGAGAATGAATTTCTTTTGTTTCGATCAGTATATTCATTCGTTAGATCATTTTTCATAATTCTTAGGGTTGATTTTTCTCGGAAGAATTTACTATATTTTTTGATTTTGGTGAAAGTTCCTTGTTCTTATTTTTGTTAGTTGGCATAACCTTTCGGTTTTTTATCTTATTCTTTTTTTTCTGATCTATCTTCTTTTTTTGTTCTCTTTTGCTTCTTTTTCTATTCAATATAACCAGGAACTTCTTGTTTAGGGACTTTTTTCCTTTTTTGTCCGTTGTTTTGATTCGTGTTCTATTTCTTTTCTTTACTTCTTTTGTGAGCTAGTATTCTTTTTTACAATTGTATAGTTTCGTTCCTGTTTTATTTTGTTTTTGGAAGACTCTAGCGGATGATGTTCTTTCTTCTAGGTTTGAACTGATATTCTTTTTCCACGAGATTTATTGAGAGAGTCATTAATAAATTCTTTGTTTTTTCTTCTGCTTGGGTTTTTTCTCCTCCGTCTTCTAATTTGCACTCTCTTTTTTTCTTCTTGTTTTTCTCTTGTTCTGTTTTCTATCTTCTTCTTTTTATCCTTTTCTTTTTTTTCTTGTCTCTTTCCTTTCTTTTTCTTTCTTCATTTATTTTTTGCTTCTTTCCTCGCATTCTTCCTTTTTCTTTTTCTATGATTCTTCTTCTCTTTTATTTTCTGATTTTTTCCTTTTACATTCTCCATTTGGTGCGGTGGATCTGTGGTCTCGGTCTCTTTTCATTATCTTTGTATCTCCGTTTTTTTTGCTTTCTTCTAAATTAATATATAATAATACAATATATCATTATACTATTACTATATATACTATCATTACTATGTTTCTATTTAGTTTGTATTGCTTGGTTGGTTGCTCACAATTTATGGGTTGCGTAAGTGTTAGGTAGGGTAGCCCTAAAACCTTGTCTTGTATTTTGGGGTTCTTTCTCCTAGTTTTCTTTTTACTGTATGCGCTAGGTTGGATCTCGTTGAAGTTCTTGCATTATTTTCCAAAGACGTCCGGGGGTAGAGTCTTTCCTTAGGCGAGCCCGGGGGTGAGTCCTTGTTTGTAAAAGGGAGTCGTTTGGCAGTGGATTGCCGGTCGTTATGCACTTACTTGGAAGCTCCAGACGAGACGGAGATGTATTATCTGCATCTGGCGGAAGGACGGAAATTTTATTTTCAATATAACGTTGTTCCAAACATGTGTATTTTTTTTTATCTGTATAGCAGGAATCTTGAAGGTTGTCTTTTTTATTGTTGTTGCTTTAGCGACAGAGAATAGTGATTTTTGTGGTGGCCGGATTCAATTAGTAGAGAAGTTCTATGGAAACGGACAGAGCTCTTTGTTGTTAGGGCATGGACATCAATCCTGCCGGAGGTGGTTTATGAACAAAAGGAAGTTTTTCTCAATTTTTGATTAAGTGCACAAGGATCTACTGTTTTTATTTTTTTAAGTCTGGTCTACTTTAATATTTATATTTATTCGATTTATGACATGGATACTTTTAAGGGAAGCTGTCAATAAAACAAGTTCTACTTTCTCTTTTGAAGTGCATTTGACTTATTAAACAAGGAAAGCATGCTGTAAGGTTTTGTGTGATTGGGCCTAAAACGAAAGAACGTGAAAGGCTCCAAAGTTTCGAAATTAGAAATAACTTGCGGGAAGAAAGTCATTGCGTAGTGGATTTATTAAAAGATATGCGAGGAAGGAGGGTTTCCATCAGAAATGTACTAGCTTCTGCGATTTTTTTTGTTTCCCAGCTGTATGAGGAAGTATTTTATATGTTCTTATCTTTTCAGAAAGGGGAGTTGCTATTCGTTTGTGTAGATCTTTTTTGTTCTTTTGACAGTGACTTCTTTTTCTTGTTTTTACTATTTCTAGAACTTTCTTTGATGGAGATTTTCTATAGGCAATTTCTAAGTTTTTGTCTTTCTGTTTCTCTTCGTGTTCTTTTTTCTGTCAGAGTTCTTCTCCATTTGATCGTTCGCTTTCGTTCTTTTCACAATTTCCTGTCTCTTCTTTTTCGGCTTTTTTCTTTCTTCCTATTGGTCTCGTTCTCTGTGAATCCTATTTTTTGACTCGAGCCCTGGATCTTGCGCGTAAAATTACGAAAATAAGCTATAAGTAAAAGTCTTTTCGCTTATTTCGGGATACTAAGTTTATGCTTCTTTTTTAATTTCTGCTTCGGATTCTCTTCTTTCTTCGCTTTCTTTTTCTTATTTGGATTTTTCTCTTTTTTTCTTTTTGTTTTTTCTTGTTCTTTTCTTTCTCTCCTATCTTTTGTCTTTTCTCAAATAATTCTCTTTCTTTTTTCCTTTCTTATTTTGTTTTTCTTCCTTTGTCTCTCCTTTTTTCTTGTTTACTATATCTTTTTTTTGTTCTCGTGTCTTATTCTTTCTTCTCCTTTCTTATTTTCGTTTTGTTGTATCTTTCTTGTCTTTTTTGTTCTTGTCTTCTCTTTTTGTTATTTTTCTCTTTTTTCTTATGTTTTTTTTTCTGATTCTTTTTGTTATTTTTCTCTCTCTTCTTTTTTTCTTTTTCGTCTCTTATTCTCTTTTCTTTCGTTTTTCTCTTGTTTTGCTCTCTCTCTATCTCATCTGATCCTTTTTCTGTCTTGTTTTCTTTTATTTCTGCTCTTTCTCTGACGCTTTCTCTTCTTGTTCTCTTCTTTTTCTCCGAAATCTGATTTCTTTCTTAAAGTTTTCTCTGTACGGTGTACATTGTTTACGGACCGGCATTTTTCCCTGGATTTGTATTTCTGAGAGTATTTGGCTTCCTATTTGCTGTTTTTTATTTGATGGGATTTGTCTTTCTTCATGCTTCTTCTGTAGATTTGTGCCTGAAAGGACTTACTTATGTGTTTTACTGAGAGTATTCGGCTATCTTCCTTGAGCTTTCTTTACGCACTGATTTCAGTGACTGACTTTGTTTTTTCCTAGACAAGTACTACTTCTGGGTTTTTGTATTTTCTTTTTTCATTGTTCTTCTTTATCTCTTCCGCTCTTCTTTTTCTTTCTATTTCTTGTTTTCTTTAATTCTTTTTCTCTCTTTTCTTTTTGTTTTCTGTTGTTTTTTTCTTTCTTTGTTTTCTGAAACTTCTTCTTTCGAGCATCTTTTTTTCATCTCCTTTTCCTCTTTGTTTTTTTCTCTCTCGTCTTTCTCGTTCTTTTCTTATCTCTTTTTTCTCTCTGCTTTCTTATCTTCTGGTTTTCTTTTTCTGTCTCTTCGTTTGTACTTTTTTCTTT
Source organism: Plantago coronopus (assembly GCA_036897195.1). NCBI lineage: Eukaryota > Viridiplantae > Streptophyta > Magnoliopsida > Lamiales > Plantaginaceae > Plantago > Plantago coronopus. The sequence continues at coordinate 22,853 of JAYMSL010000085.1, forward strand.
ATTTGACTTTCCTCTTCTTTCTTTTCTTTCTATTGGTCTTGTTCTCCGTGAACTTTATATTTGCGATTCGATCTTGTTTGCAAAAACACGAAAAAAAATTTTTCTCTTACTTTGGGCACTAAGTTTCCGCTTCTTTGTAAAGGAAAACGAGGTTTATTTTCTTTTGTGTTATTTTTTTCTTTAGAAATGGTAGGAAGGCTTTTATGCTTTGTTTGTGAGGGTCTCTATTATTCTTTCCAAAACTTTTTTTTTTTCTCTCTTGGCTTTTTCTGTTCTCTTTTTATCTATTCCTTTTCTTTTTTCTCTTTTTTATTTCTCTTTGTTTTACTTCTTTTTTTTGGTTTTCTTTTTTTCTCTGTCTCTTTTTCTTTTCTTATGTTTCTTGTTTTGATTTTTTTATACTTTTTGTTTTCTTTCTCTCTTCTGCTTCTCTCTTATTCTCTTTCTATTCCCGTTCCTTTTTGCAAGAAAAGAGAGTTTTGAATTTGGCAACGGTGTAGAGTTGGAGAAGAGAGAGGCAGGAATTGGAAAGAATTTTCTTTTCATTCGACCTCCAGATCTCTTTTCTCTACGGCGTTTTTTGATTTCTTTCTTATTTTCATTTTTTTATTTCTTCCTCTGTTTATTTCTTTTTGCTTTTATTTGTTGGTCGAGTCCATTCCTTTTTATTTTTGTCGAGTCACATCTCACCTTTCTATACACAATTAATTGTTTCCTCGATTTTCTGGAATACAGTCTGCTATTCACTACGCTATCCCGAGAGCCCGGCTTCTATTGTCTCAGCGATTATTTGAAAAAGATGCCCTTTCCTTTATACGGAAGGACCCATTTTGTAAAGATAGAATTCCTGGATTGTCTATTCTTTCTAGTCGAAGATAATGTGATCTTATTTTATCTATGTCATGCTTTTTGGGAAAGCCCGGACTTTCTATTTTGATTGTATACTCTCTTCGGTCATCTACGAGACTTCTCTTATATACGCTAGGGACTTAGCAGTTTTCTTTACTTTATTCTATTTTTCTCTATGCAAATTTTTCCATACTGTTTTTTTGCTTCTCTTTTCTTTGTCTTTTTTTTTCATTTTAAGATGTTGGTGAATTTTTTTACTAGATGGCACGGAGTGGACGACAACAAAATAAGCAATAAAAAAGGGGAGAATGGACGACAATTCTTTTTTTTTCTTCTTTCTTGTTTTTTTTGTCTTTGTTTGATTATTTTTCTTTCTTTTTGTTGTTTTTTCTTTTGTCTCTAGTCTTTTGTTCTGCTTTCTTTTATTGTCTTTCTTTTTTGTTTGTCTCTGATTCTTTTTTCTTTTTTTTCTCTTAGGACTTCGTTTCTTTTTTTCTTTTTGTTTCTTTTCTTTTCTCTTTCGAACTGCTGTCTCTTTTCTTCTTTTCTGGAATTTCTCTATCTTTTTTTTCTGTTTTCTTTCCTCTCTCCGTTCGCACAGCTTTGGGAAACTTGTTGAATTTGCTGGAATGTCCTTTTCTTTTTTCTATGACCTCTTGCTTTATGGATATCTTTTTTCCTTTTTTTCTATTTTTTTGCTCTACGTCTTTCTTCTTTCTTAATTCTCTATTTTATTTAGAAGTTTTTTTTCTTTTTCGATCTTTCTTTGATTTTATTTATCTGTTTTTCTCGGTTATTTTTATATTAGTTTTTTCTTTTTTATTGTCTTTCTTCTTCTCTATTTTTTGTGAGCATGGGACCCTGGGAGCTTTTTCTCTTGTTCATCTTTTCTTCTTATAATATTTTGAGTTGGTTGTTGGATCAATTGCAAAGGGCTGGTCTTTTCGGGATTGGCGGAGTGACTCTTTTTTCTATTTAGATAGGCCTTCTATTTAGATAGGCCTTTTCCCTGTCCTTGTGGGGTATTCCTCTTTCCTATGTCGGTTTTTCCTCTTTGTTTTTTCTTTGTTTCTTTGGCTTTTCGCTCTTTTCTACTTTTAGGTATAGTTTTAAGATAGCTGGTTTTCCTTTGTTTTTTTCATTTCTTTCTCTTGTTCTTCTCTTTCTTTTTTTCTACTCTCTTTTTATCTTGTTTTTCTGTTTTTTCTGTTTTTTTTTTCGGATTCTCTTTATTTGTTGTTCTTTAGGAACCTTCTTTCTGTCATTTTTGTTCTTTCTTCTTTATTCTACTTTTTATTTCTTATTTCTTTTTATTAATATTTTTACGACTTTTAATTTTTGGTACACTGGGACACCCTTTTGAGGTATGGGAGTTTCTTTGTTTGATAAGGACTCCGACGTTGGTTGTAAATTTATGTCTTTTCTAGGTCCATCGGAGGTTCTTTGATGGCATCGAGGTTACCTTGTCCCGTTTTTTAATTTCGGGCTGGTTTTGGTCCTAGTACTTTTTCTTTGTTTTTAATATTTGCATAAGAGTAGGGTCATTTGCGTGTATTTCTGGTTTTGCTTTGCCTGGGACTCCTTTGGTACGACTTTTGCTTCTGTTTTTCTATTTATTTTGTAATTTTTGACATTGACTTCGATTTTTTCTTTTTATGTTTTATATAGAGTTTTTTCTTCTGAGAATTCCTTCTTTTTTTGAATTTTCTTTTTTGTTTCCTCTCTTTTTTTAAGTTTTCTTTATTTCTTTTCTTGTTTTCGTCTTTTTCCTTTCGTTTCTTTATCTCTCCTCTTTACCCTTCTATTTTTGTCCGAGAACTCTTTTTTCTTTGTTGTCTTCCTTTGGCTTTGGTTTCTTCCGAGTTTTTTCTTTTTTATTATATTTGTTCTTGTCCTTTCTTTTTTCTTCTTGATCTCTTTCTTTTTCTTTGTTCTTCTCTTTTTGGGTTTACTGCTTCTTTTTCTTTTGTTTTCTTTCTGATTTCTTCTTTGTACGCAATTTGTCTTTGCTTCTTCATTTCCTTTATTCTCTCTGTCTTTGTTTTTTGTGTTTTTTTCCCTCTTGTGCTCATTTTTTTAGTTTTTTTGGAAGTTTTTCTTTTTCTTTTCTGCTCTTATGTTCTTTTTTTTCCTTGTTTTCTTTTTTGTTCTTTCTCTTCTTATTTCTTTTCTTTTTTCCGCTTTCTTTATGCAGATGGTAGAAAGGGCCTCATAATCCCCCTTTTAGAATCCTAAGCGGCAAATCATTTTCTTTTGTTTTCTAAGTGGAATTCCCTTTGTCCTGTTCCAAAGCACTTAAAAAATTTTTAAATGTAAATTCATAAGCCGGATTTCTTTTCTTTTTGTTTTTCTTCTTCTATGAATTGTGATTTTGTTTGTTCTTTTTCTTGCTTTTTTCTCGGTTCTACTTGCTTTCTTTTCTTTGTTCTTGTTTCGCGTTTCTTGTCTTCTTTCTCTGTCTCTCTTTCTGGTTTTCCGGACCGATCTTTTTCTCGTTGTCGTTCTTCTTTCTGCTTCGGCTTCTTGGCCTCGTTTGGAACCTTCTTCCTCTGGTTTTTTCTTATTTGCTTCACCTAGAGGGATTGGTCCCTTTCTTTTTTCTTTCTCTGATTCTTTGTTTTTGTTCCTCGTTTCTTGTTCTTCTATTCTTTTTCCTTTTGCTCTCTCTTGTTTTCTTTGACTTTTCTCTTGATCTCCCGTTCCTTTGGAACCTTCGACCCTTTTGTCTCGTCTTGCGGAACCTTTTTATCTTTCTCGCTCTCTTTCTTTCTTTCTTTTCGAACCTTGGATGGACTGTAAGTTTCGGGAACCTTCTTTTGATTCTTCTCCTGTTTTCTTCTTCATTTTCTTTCTCTTTTTCGTTTTTGTGTAATTTTCTTGTTTTCTTTTCTCCTTCTTTTTGTCTCTATTTCATCTTTTCTTTTTTTGTACGGATTTCACAATCGACGAATGAAATGTCCTCAAGTTTACTTTTATGTCGAATACAAAGGTACGGGTTTTTTTCTTACGTTTTCTCTATTGCACTTCTTTTTGTATTGTTCTAAAGCACATGAATTTCTTTTAATGTGAAATCAAAAGTGGGGTCTTATTTGCTTTCGTTTTTTCCATATGGATTGTTATTTTCTTTGTTTGTTCTCTTTTCTTTCTTTTTGTGTTGTCTTTTCCTTTTTTTCTCTGTCTCTTCTTGTTCTTTTCTCTTGTCTTTTTCTCTTGTTGTTCTCTTATTTGCTCTTCTTTTTCTCTTGTTGTGCTTTCATTCTCGTGCTCTTTTCTTCTTTCCTCTCTTTTTCTTTCTTGACCCTTTTTCTCTTTCCTTGCTTTGTTCTTCTGTCTTTTTTTTCTTTCTTCTCGGATTGTTTTTCTTTGTCTGTCCTCTCTTCTTCTTCTTTCTCTTCTTTTTTGGAATCCTCTTTTTCGTGTTCTCTCTCTTTCTTTTTTGTTCTGCTTGTTGTTTGTCTTCTTTCTTTGACTTGGATTTGAGATTTGTTAGAGGGACTCGGCTTTTTGTTTCTTTTTCTTTCTATCTTTTTAGGGTCTCCTTCTTTCTATCTAGTTCTTTCCGAACCTTACCTTCTTTTTTCTTGTTTTCTTTGTCCATTTTTCTTTTCTCAAAGATGGCGCACGCAGTCTTGTTCTATTCTTCTGTCTCTTCTTTCTCTTGGTTGTAACCTTCTTTCTCTCGTGTATTCACATAGGCCTGGCAGTCTTGTTGTTCAGAAGGAAGTTTTTTTCTCTTTTCCTTGGCCCTTAAGTTTCTTTCCTTTGTAATCCTCTTTCTTCTATCATTCTCGTTCTTTCTCCTCTTTTCTCTTTCTTATTACCTCTTCCCTATCTTTTTCTCTTTTTTGTTCTCTCTCTTTCTTTCCTCTTCAATTTTTATGGATTACAAAATCTAGGCTTTTAGAGGCTACTAATTTACTTTTTTATGTAATCATAAGGTGGGTTTGCGTTTTCGATATATGAACTTGCATTTTTCTTTCTAGTGTTTTAAGACACGTGAATTTCCTTCAATTTTTTCCTTTGTTTTCCATTTTCTTTAATTTTTACTTTCTTTTTGTTCTCCTCTCTGTTTCTTCTTTTTTTGTTTTTGACTTCTTCTTTTTCTCTCTACTCTCTCATTTATTTTTCTTTTTTATTTATTAAATAATAGGAGGGCTCTTGGAGACTTTGGAAGACCTGAGGCTCGTAGCTAATGTAGTGGCAAACGTCTGACAAGTGTGTAAGAGGGGGATTGGTTGGTAAAATTGTATAATGTGGGAATATCTTCTTTAGCAGAAAAATGTGTACCCTAGATTTCTTTTTTCTTTTGTTTAAACGGATCGCTTTTTCCTTGGGCGAGGGTCCCTTTTAGATATGAGGATCTTCTTCAATTTTAAAGATGCTTTAAAATAAGCCCTCGTGCTTCTTCATTATTCCAAAAGTAAGAGGTGTAAGTGCCTCGGCCCAAAGGAACTTTTTATTAAATATTTACCTATTCTAAAGTGTTTCATTTGATTTGTGATGGGGTTAGGGAGTTATTTTATAAGTCTTTATTCCTTCCAATCTTTTTTCTTTTTGTCTCTTTCCTAATTTTTTTGTGAGTGTTGTAATTATTGAAAGAGTTGTTGGTATTTAGATTCGATCTAAGAATCTCTTTTGTATCCGTGATTAATCCTTCTTTCTATACACAATAGGTGAGGTCTCTCTTTTTTTCTAATCTCCTCTGTTGGAATCTTTACCTTTCTTTTTTGTTTCTGTTCGAATCTTTGCAGGACTGTCTTTGCAGAAATTGGAAAGAGTGACTAGGTTTATGGAAGGCTGATTGAAGGTTTCTGAACAGATTCTGTAGGATTGGATCTAGAAGTGGTTTCTTTAGTTTTTTGCGTGAGTGTGAATAGCTTGATCTGAGATTTGTTTGTGTTCTATGTCTGTCTGAAGTTCAAATAATAGAAATTAGTAAAGTCCTTGTTTTTTTGTTTTGTAGAGAGAGGTTTTTAGAGTAGCTGTATAATCTTATGGTTGCTCGGATTGTTCCAGGTGTGCGTGTTGTGAAGGGCAGGAATTGTGTATGGAATGGTGGATTCTCAGTTTGTGAATTTCTGTAGATTATCTCTATTCTAGTTGTATGAAGTCTCACCTCTCGCAAGGATCCCTTTGTAGTAAGTGCTACATACAGTCTTTAAAGTGGGATTTTTCTTTTTTGTATTATGTCTAAAAGTTGTCGGAAAGAATTGTATATAGAAGGAGGAGGGAAAAGTCAATCAAGGAATTTTGTATATAGAATGGGACAGTGTTTTGCTTCTAGTTGTTTGTATGTTTTGTGTTGGAATATAATATTACTTTCGTTTTGCTAAGGCATGTAATATTTGTCTGGAGAGTAGACCTGTTAAATGGGGACTTGCTGTAACATGCGTGAGGTGCTGCCGGACTCTGGTATAGAAAAGGGTTATTTCTCGTTGAATTTTTGCTTGTTTTTGTATCAAAAAGTCTCAACCTTGTAATTTGAGGATAAGTACTAAAAACTTCTCCTATGTTGTTGCCTTGTTTCAGAGCACCGTACAAAATTTTTCAAGGTATAGATTCAAATGATTTTTAGTATGAGTTTCTGTATTTAGAAAAGTCTGTTTTCTATTTCTTGCTAGATTTCGTTTTTTTATTCTTTTCTTTATTTTCTTTGATCTGGCTTCTTTTTCTGTAGTTTTTTCTTTTTCCGATTCTTTTTTGTGTCCTTATTCTTTCTCTTTTTTATTCTGATTCTTTTTCATTGTTTTTTTCTTTTTCTTTTATACTCTTTCCTTTCTTCTTTTTTCGTTCTCTTTCTTTTGTTTTTGTCTGTTCTTCTCTTTTTCTCTTCTAATAATTGTCTTTCTATTTTGTGTTCTTTTGTTTTCTATCTTTCTCTGGTTTCTCTTTCTGTTTTTCTTGTACTCTTCTGTTCTGTTTCTGCTCTTTGTCTTTTCTCTGTCTTTCTTTGTTCTCTCTTCTTCTCTTTTTCTTCTTTCTTTTCTTGTTCTTATTTTTTTTTTATTTCTTCTTCTATTGTCTTTCTTTATTTCTCTTTTTTTCTTCTTTTGTTTTGCTCTTTTCTTTTTTTTTTTTGACTTTTTTTATCGCTTTCTCCCCTGTCTTTTCTTTCCTTTGACACCTTGTTGTTGTTATTCTTTTTACAATTTTTTTCTTTTTTTAATTCTCTGTTTTGATTCTGAATTCTTTCTATTTTCTTTGTTCTGATTTTTTTCCTTTCTATTTCTTTGTTCTGATTTTTTTCCTTTCTATTTCTTTGTTGTTGTTCCTCTCTTTTGTCTTTTCTTGTCTTTCTCTGTTTCTGCTCTCTTTCTTCATCTCTTTATTTTTTTTCTTTATTTTTATTCTTTCTTGTTCTTCCGCTTTCTCTTTTTCTATATTTTGTTTTTTGATTCTTTATGTTTAAATTTGTAATTGTATACTTTATCTTTTCTATGTTTTTTGATGGAATTTTTGGGGAAATGTGGTTTTAATATGGAACCCGTAATTCTTTAATAATTTTGGCTTGGAAAAGAGGAATTTATCAATGCATTAAAAATAAAAAGGGGTCTGGTAGGTCTAAATAGAAAGTCGTTAGGATCCTTATTTGCTTGTTTTCTTCTATTTTTCTTTCTGTCTTTTCATGTTTTTCTTTTTTTATCTTTGATTCTTTTTCACTTCTTTTTTGTTTTTTCTCTCTTCTTTTTCCTTGTTTTTTGTTTTCTTTTTGATTTTTCCTTCGACCTCATTGTCTCTTTCTTTTTTCTTGTCTTTTATCCTCTTCTCTTTTCTTTTTTCTCCGCTTCTTTTGATTTTCGTTCTTTGAGACTTTTCTTCTTTCTCTTGGAACCCTCCTATTTTTTGTGATTTTGCTTGTAAAGGTGACTTGGTTTTGGTTCTCTTTTTTAATTGTTTTGTTGGTTTTCAAAGTGTTGCTGAAATTTCCTTTGTGTTTTGTTATATTTTAAGATCTATTATATACAATATATATATATACATATATTTTAATTAATTGTCCATTGCATTTAGATCGTAAACTATGGATTTAGATTAACATTAAGCTAATAAATAAGTTTTCGTATTTATATTTCTCAAAGATATCTTTATAGCTTTATTTTTAGTTGTATATTTTACGTGGTGGTTTGGGATTTGTTTCTTTTGTTTTCGTCGATTCTGTTTTCTTTATTCTCTTTTGCTCTTTTTTTTTGTTGTTTTTAATTTGTTTTTCTTTTTCTCTTTTGTTCTGTTTTGTTTTAATATCTTATTTTATTATTTTAATTAAAATAATATTTTCGATTTTTTTTGCTTTTTTCTGGGCTTTTCTTGTTCTTGCTTACAAGATACTCCCCTCCCTCTCTCTTTTCTCTCTTTCGTTCTTCTTTGTTTTTCTCGTTTTCTTTCACATTCTTGTTTTTTCTTTCAACGAATTCTTTTTCCTGCTTTCTGATTTCAATTAGTTTGATAAAGTATTTTGGCAAGAGCTGGTTTTACAGGTAATGTTGGAGTCTTTCTAGTGTAAGTAGAAGATTCCTTTTTAATGGTTGGGACATTTCTTAGGCTGTTGGATTGGAACTTTAGTTTCTTTACACAATTTTTGCTGCGTTTTCGGTAAGGTTTTTTGTTTGACAAATTATTGTTTATATTCCTTTTTTGTCTTATATTTTCTGGTTGCTTTTTCAGAAATTTTTATCTTTTTTTACTTGATGTTGTCCTTTCTTTTATCTTTTCAGAATTCTTTCTAGGTTTTTTTTCCTTTTTTCAATTATATGTTTTATTTTTCAAGTTTATTCGATTGTATTCTTCTCTCTTCTTCTAGTCCTCTCTTCTTACTATTTTGTCTTCTCTTTTCTCCTTTTTGTGAGTCTTTTTTGGATTCTTGAGACTTTTCTTCTTCCGAGGTTTCCCTTTTTTTAGAGTTTTTTGCTAGAATTTTTACATTCTTTCGATTGACTTTCTCTTCTTTTCTTTTTTTCTTGTTACTTTTTATTTTGTTTTTTTCGAGAACTCTTTCTTTTTCCGAAGTTTCTTTCTATTCTTTATGAACCCTGTTTGCTGTGGATCTCTTTATAATCTTCTTTTTTCTTTTCTCGATTCTCTTTTTGTTTCATTTTCTTTTGTCGATCGAATGGCTTTTCTTTCTTCTTCTTTGTCTTGCTTGTTTTCTTTTTTCTTTATATTTTCTGGGTTTTTCTTTTTTTTCCTTCTTTTTCTCTTTTATCTTTTTGTTCACATTGCTTTTTCTCTTTTTAATATCTTTTTTTCTTTCAATTTCTTGTTTCTTTTCTTTCTTGTGTCTTGCTCTTTTTTCTACTTTTCTTTTCTCTAAAATTCTTCTTTGGTTTTTGTTGATCGATAATTATTTTGTTGTCGTCTATTTGGTGAAATAAGAATTTATTTCGAAATGCATTTTTTCTATTTCGTGCAGCGATTCTGTTTTTTCCTTTATTTTCTGGTTTGTTTCCAAGTCATGAAAGATCCTTTGATTTTTTTTTCTTGTTGTCTTTCTACAGTCTACTCAAGTTTCTGTTTTCTCGATTTCTTTCTCTTTTTCTATACTCTACTACTTTGTATTATACGATTCTACTGTTTGCGTATATAATATATAAATAAGTTTATGTGTATTCATATAGAAAGTAAAATGTACTTCTGTTTAGGTAATTGTATTCTTGGATTTCCGGCATAGAGTTGGACAAGATCTCCTAAAGTGTATTTTTTCTCTTCTGATTTCGTTCACGTGCAATAATTCGGGAAGTCCTTTATTCTAGTTCAAAACAAATTCCTTACCTAGACACAGGGTTTTTTGGTTACAGTTGATCCGCGTTCTCTATATTGGACTCCCTTGTCTTATTTATTGAGAGTGTCTTGTTTTTGTTTTTCTTTGATTATTCTTTGCTTTGTAGATTGTTCTTGTTGTTCTTTTTTTCTTGGCAGCAGTGCCCTTCTCTGGGCTAGCTCTTTTCTTTCTTTTTTCTGAGTTTACTTTTTCTTTGACTTTTCATCCACTTAGGGCATTCTTTTTGAGGGTATTCCTGAGTTTTTCATGCTGGATTTTCTATTCTTGTTCTGTATGGGATTGCTTTGTTACCTAGTTCTCTTTTGTTTTTGGATAATAACCTGAAAAGTTTTTTTTGATTTCAAAAGTTTCCTTGGCAACCCTCTTCCCAAGTTTGTAATACATTTGCACGAAGCCCATTTTCTTCTTTCTGCCCAGTGTTTTCTTTTTTTTCTATTTTCCAAAGAATGCGCCTAGTTTTTCTTTGTCTAAGAACAAGGTTCTGCCCTTATTATTTTGTATCTAGAATTTAGTATGCAATATATAGGGAAGCAACTTCTTTTCTTTTTCCCTCTTTGTCTTTTATCTTTTTTTGTTTTTCTGTTCTTAGTTTTCGTCTTCGTAAACGAATTCTTCATCTTTATGATGGGAAATATTTTTTGTTTAATTGCGTGTTTTCTTTTTCTCCTTTCTTTCCTTTTGTCTTTACGTTTTCTTCTTTTTTTCTGGTTTCTTCCTTTTTTGTCTTTTGTCTTGTTTTCTCTTTCGTTCTTTGTTTTTCTTCTATCTGTTACTTGTTTTCTTCTTTGCTTCTTTTCTGGCTCTCTTTTCTTTGTCTTTTATTTTTCTTGCTTTTCTTTTTCCTGTCTTGTTTTCTTCCTTCTGCTTTCTTTTATTTTTATTACTGGACTACTCTCTTTTTTTCAGATTCTTGCTTTTTTTATGATTCTTTATTTTCTTGTTGTTTTCTTAGGGAGGTTGGGGTGGAGATTCTCTCTCTTCTTTTTCTTTCTGTTTCTCCTCTTTGTCTTGTTTTTTGTTTTATTATGTCTTGTATTTTTTCTTTCTCTTCTTGCTTTATTTATTATTTTTTTCTGCTTTTTCTATTCATTCTCTTTTTTCTTATTTCTTTGTCGGTAAATTAGAGTAAAACGGACAAGTACGTCGTTTCGCGGGGAAGCGTCTCGTTGTCTCTGCGTATTTTTTAGCTTCTTCCCTCTCTTTCTTGTTCCTTGTTCGAAGAAGTTTTATACCAGGATTCAAATTCTCTTATTTTCTTTTTTGTTGTTCGTTCTGGTTTTTACTTTATTTTATCCAGTAGCTTGCTTTGGTAGATAGATGTTTCTATACAATGACTTTTCTTCTTTATTTTTTTCTTGTTTCCGTGGTGAGTCCCTTGTTTTTTTAATAAATCGGACAACAATTATTTCTTTTGTTTGTTTTGGTAAAAGGGGGCAGCTTGTGAGTAGTCAATGTCTATGATCTAACTTTTCTATATGTTCAATTAGAATTTTAAAATTGTTTTTTTTATTTGCTTTTCGATTTTAGTAAGAAGGTATTTTGGTTTTTTTGCATCTTTGAAGTAACATTCTCTTAGTTTTTCATCCCCTCTTTTCGGGCTGGTTTTGGATAGGCTCTTCAATGTTTTTCTTTCTTTGTATTCTTTCGATCATTATTTCATTTATATTTTTTTAGTTTTTTCCTGTCCTATTTTTCTGAGAGTCGGTTGTTAGTGTTTTCTTCCTTTTTCGATTGAGGATCACTTTAATTATATACGAGGGAGGATCTTTCTTTTTTTAATATATAGATTTCTTTTTCTTTATTTATTGTGCTCTCTCTTCTCTGTCTTTTCGTTCTGTCGCTTGTTCTTCTCTTTCTCTCTTTTTTTTTATTAGTCTTTGTTTTCTTTTGTTTGATTAAGAATGGACGACAACAAAAGTACTTTTTTCTTTCTCTGCTTCTCCGTTGTTTCCTCTGCTTTTTCTTCTTCTTTTTTCCGCTTTTTCTCTCTTTCCTTTGCTTTCATTTTTCTGTGTTTCTTGTGCTTTTATATCGTTGTCTCTGTTTTTCTATGATCCTTTTCGTTTTATTTTTTTTTTGCTATTGTTCTCTTTATCTGATTTTTCTTTCTTATTCTCTTTCTTTTTTCAAGCTCTGTGATTTTTTATTTTCCACGCACCATAGCATTGTTAGGTTTTTAGGGTAATTTTGTTCTTTGCTGCATTCTTGTACGAAGGTATGCTTTTTCAATTTGTGTTACTGTCAGAGTGAATTCTCGTTCTTTTGTCTACTTTGTTTTCTACTCTCCTTTTCTTTTATAAGCTAGATGGATTGCTCTTTCTTTGACTCTGGGTTTTTTCTTTTCTCTCTGTTTTTCTTATTTTCTTTCGTTTCTGATTCTTTCTTTTTTCGGTTACTGTGCGAGTTTTTTTTCTTATTTGGGAAGGTATTTTGTATAGTTGTTTTTTTTCTTCTCTCTATTTTTTTACGCGTAATCGAGCATTACTTTCTTTTAATCTCTCTCTTTTTGTATTTTTCTTTGCTTTCTATTCTTCCCTTTTTTTCGGATTTCTTCTATTTTTTTGTTTCTCTTTTGTTTGATTCTTTCTTCTTATTCTCTTTATTTCTTCTGTCTGCTTTCTTTTTTCTTTCTCTATTCTTGTCTTTTGTCTTTTCTTTGTTTTCTTCTTCAAGGTTTCCTTTTGAGTAAACTTTTTTTCTTGGTTTCTTTCTTTTTCTCTTGTTTTTTCCTTCTTAAGAACTCTTTTTTTAATTTTTTTCTTGCGGAACCCTTTTCTTTTCCTCTCTTCTTATCTTGTTCTATGTTTTCTTTTTTTCTTTACCTTCTTCTTCCTCTATTTCTCTCTATTCTTTTTCTTGTTCTTATTTTCGGCCTGGTACTTCCTTTTCTTCTGTTTCTCTTGTTCTTTTTTTTCTTTCGGAGTTTTTTTTTACTTCTTTCTTTTGTTCTTCTGGACCCTTCTACTTTTTCTTCTCTTTATCTCCTCTCTTCTTCTTTTTCCTTCTTTGTTTTTTTGCTTCCTTTCTTCTATTTTCTTTTCTTCCCTATGGATATTTTCTCCCTGTCCTTGATCTAGAAATTCGCGTAGCAGGCTTTCGAGTATCTGCTTTTTTAATGGGTTTTGATATGTATATATTTGGTTGTTTGAGTCTCTATTTGGAAGTGTCTTACGGTTTTCTTTGTTTGTTCCGTGTGCTTTCTGCTTTTTCTCTACAAAGGATATTGTTTTTGTCTCTCTCCAGTCCTGCCTTTGTTTTGTCGCAAAGCTCTTTTCTTTTTTTCTTTCGCTTTGCTCTTTCTTTTTTATGTTTTTGCTTGTTATTTTTTCTCTTCTTTTTTCTTTTTTTTATTTTTCGTCTGTCTTCTTTTTTGTCTTTCTTTTCTTTATCTTCTTTTCTTTTTTATTCCTTTTTCTCTTTTTTGTTCTTTCTCTTTCTTTGTTTTGTCTGTCTTTGTTTTTTTTGTCTTTTCTTCTTTATTTGATTTTCTCTTTTTTGCTTTATCTTTGTCTCTGCCCTCTCCCTTTCTATTTTCTTTTTTTTTCTCTTGTTTTGTTCTTTTTCTATCTTTTATCCTCTATCTTTGTTCGTCTCTCTTCTCTCTGTTTGATTCTTTTTCTTCTTTGTTATGGTTTTTTCTCTACTTTTTTCCTCTCTTTTTTCTAGTTTTTCTCTTGTTTTGTTTCGGACTGGTACTTTCTATCTACTTTTTATGTTTTTTTTTATTTTCTCTTGTTTTTTATCTTTGTCTTATTTTTCTGATTTATTTTTTTCATTTCTTATTTTTTTCCGTTTGTTTTCGCTTTTTCAGGCTTTTATCTTTTTCAACAATTTTTCTTTTTGGAGAAGAATTCTTTCTCTGAGAAGTGTGCTCGTTGTTATTTTTCCTTTGTGCTTGTTATTTTGTTTTTTCTCCTTCTTTCTCTTTCTTATTTTCTCTTGTTTTCTTTCTTTTTATCTTTTTCTTCTTTTTTTATCTCTTGTTTTGTGCTTTCTTTCCTTTTGTTCTTTCTTTTCTGTCTATTCTTTTTTCTACTGTCTCTCTTTGTTTTTTCTTTTCTATTTTTGTTTCTTGTCTTTGTTTCCTTTCTTTTTCTTATTGTTTCGATCACTTTTTTTTGTTTTGTCTTTCTTTGTTTGTGTCTTGTTCTCTTTTTTCCAGAGAATTATTCTTCTCTTGTTTTTCTGTCTGCTTGGAATTATTTTTTCTTTTTTCGTTTCGGCGCGTACTTTTTTGGAATATCTGTATTATTTTTTTTCTTCTGCTCTTTTTTCCTTTTGCTTGTTTTCTTGTTCTCTTTTTATGTTTTCTTTTTTTTCTGTCTTTGTTTTTTCGCTTCTTTTTCTGTTTCTTTTTTTATGCTTTTCTTTTTTCTTTCTTTGTTTTTCTGGCTGGCTTGGCTTTCTTTTTTGTTTTCTTTTTTTCTTTCATCACCTGTCTGCTCTGCTTCTTTTTCTCCTTTCTTCTTTTGTTTTTCTACTTTTTCTATTTCTCTATTTTGTTCTCTTTTTTGTTTTTGTGGAACTTATTTTTCCCTCTTCTTTATTTCTTTTATTTATTTGATCTTCTTTCTTTTCTCTTTGTTGTTCTTCTTGTTTCCCCCTCCCCCCGCCCCTTTTCTTCCTCTGATTCTCTTTCTTCTTTATTTTCTTTCTTGTCTCTTTCTTTTTTTACTTTCTCTTTATCTGTTCCTGTTTCTTTTTTCTCCGCTTTTTTGTGTTGTTTCTTTTTTGTTTTCATTTCTTGTGTTTGGCTAGTTCTTTTCTTTGTTGTGTTCGTGGACTTTTTTTGTCTTTCTTCTGGTGCTCGTGAATTTTTTGTTTTATTTTTGTTTTGGAGTTGATGTTGAGAGTTGGTTTTTGGAATGGGTAATCGTCCTTTAGTTTTTCATGTAAGATGTATTTTGTTTGCATATACTTCTGCCGGATGTTGTTTGCTTGTCACAAGGTCGGTTGGGAGGCCCGGGCTCCTTTTTTCTTTGTCTCTGCTTTTCTTCTGATTCTTATCTCTCAGATTCTCTTTTCTTTCTTTCTCTTTGTTTTTTTCTTTGTTTCAAGATTATTTGTTTTGTTCTTTTTCTTTGTTTTTTTACTTTTCTTTTGGTCCTTCTTCTTTCTTTTTTCTTCTCTTTTTATTTTCTTCTTTTTTCCTTTCAATTCTCTGACTTTTTTTGGATTCTTCTCTTTCTTTTTTGTCCTGCTTGTCTGTTTTTGTTCTTCATTTTTTTTGTCTCTCTCTTGTTTTGTTCTTTATACTCGTCTTTTTCTTTTTTTTCTATTTTGTTTTCTCTGTCCTGTTTTTTCCTTTCTTTTCTCTTTCTCCTGTTTTCTCTCTTTTTGTTTATATCTCTTTTTGGGGACTTGCTCTTCCTTCTTTGTTTATTTTGCTCTCTTGTCTCTCTCTTCTCTTTTTTTTCTATTTTTTTCTTTGTTTTTTCAAGAGTTGTTCTTTGTTCTCTGTATTTTAGCTTCTTTATTTATAGAACTCTTTCTTTCTTTTTTGTTTCTGCGCTTTCTTTCTTTCTTTTTGTCTTCTTTACTTTTTAAATTCCAATTTTTTCTATAATTTGTTTTCATTTGTGGTTTTTGAGGTAGTTTTGGGTATGGTTTTTCTGGTAGAAGTGGGAAAGTAAGAGTTTTTCGTGGTCATGGGCAGCGATATTATATATAGGATTATAAGTTGGGATTTGGTTTCTCTAGATAAAAGGGTATTTGTCCTTTGTTGAGCTGCGGAAACTCACTTTGGTTTTTTCGCTTCTATTTCTTCTTCTTTTGTTTCTCTTCTTTTCTTTTTTGTTGTTTTTTCTCTTATTTGTTTCTTTCCTCTGTTTTTCTTTCGTTCTTGTTTTTTTATTTTGTATTCTTTTTTTCTCTGCTTTTGCTATCTCTTTCTTTGTTTTTTTCTTTGATTCTTCTAATTTTTTTGTTTTCTTTAGTTTTTTGTTTCTGCTGAAACCTTCTTTCTTTTTTTCTTGCTTTCGTTTTTTTCTTTCATCTCTTTTTCTTTCTCTGACTTTTTTCTTTTTTTTGTTCTTATTCTTTTATTTTCTTCTTTTTCTTTAATCATCTTCTCTTGTTCTTTATTTCTATTCGATCTTTCTTTTTTGTTCTTTGTTTCTTTTCTTATTGTTTTTCTATTTTTTCTGACATGGGTCCTTTTTCTACTTCTTCTTTTTTCTTTGTTTTCTTTTTTTTGTTCCTGAGACTTTTTTTTCTTTTGTCTCCTTTCCCTTTCTGTTTTTCTCCTCCTCTGTTTCTATTTTTCGCTGGGATGGTGTGCTTTATCTTCTCTTTCTTTTTTCTTATTTTACCTTTCTTTCTATGTATGATTCTTTTTTCTGTTTTCCTTTTTTGTTCTCGCCTGTCTTTTCTTGGTTTCTCTACTTTTTTTGGTTTTCTTTTTTCTCTTCTTTATCTTTCTTTTTAATTTTTGTCTTTTCTTTCTTGTTTTTTCTATCTTTCTTTTTCTATCTCTCTCCGTGCCCTTTCTTTTTTGTTTTTGTTCTTTTCTTCTGTCTTTTTTTTCGTCCCTACTTTTTCTTTTTTCTCTCTGACTGTTTTTTCTTTCTTGTTGCTTTCTTCACTCGTGTTCTTTTTTCTCCTGTTTTTTCCTTTTTTTGTTATCTTTCTCTTTTTTCCTTGTTTTCGACTCTTTTGCTTATTCTTCTTCTTCTCTCTTTCGCTTGTTTTTTACTTTTAGGACTTGTACTTCGGGGGTCTTGAGACTCGGCTAAATAAAGAGTTTTCGTCAAGTTCTTTCCGTAATAGTGTTAGTCAGGTTTGCTGGGAAAGTATCTGTTTTTACTCTTTTATTTATCTAATATACGTACACAAGGGGACCCTTCTTTTGTTTTTTCTTTCTTCGGATTTTTCTTTTTGACTCTGTTTTTTCTTTCTATTCTTTTGTACTTGTTCTTTCTCTTTGTTTTTCTTTTGTAATTGATTTCTGTAGGTTTCCTTTGCATTTGGCTAGTATAGGACAAGTTTTCTTCTATCTGTGTTTTCGCGGAAGGTTCCTAGTTGTTCGTGGAAATTTGTATAAGTATTCTGAGTTTTGTATACTGCTAGGATTGCAAATCTTTATGCATGGTTAAAATGAGGATTTCTTTGTTGTTTTCTTTTCTTTCTTTTCTGATTCTGTTTGCTTTGTTTTCTTTTTCTCTATCTGTCTTCTTTTTCTCCTCTTTCGCTATTTTTTGTCTTGTTGTTGTTTTCTCTTTCTCCTTTTTGTTCTTTCTTGTTGTCTTTTCTTTCTCTCGTCTTTGTTCCTTTGAAACCTTCTGTTTCTCTTTCGTTATCCTAGATTGGAAGTCTCTTTCTTTCTTTCTTGTTCTTTATCGATCTTCTGCTCTCTTGTTTTCTTCTTTTTGCTATTTTTCTCTCTTTCGTTTCTTTCTTTTTCTTCTTTCTTTTTCTCTATCTCCTCCTTTTTCTCTTTTTCTTTCCGGTTCGTTCTTTCTTTACCTCAACCTTTCGTTCTTATGGAATTTTTTTTCTTTCTCTGTTTCGTTTTGAGGAACCCTCTCTTTTTTCTTTCTGCGCTTTCTCTTTCCTCTTTCTTCTTCGGCTTTTTTCTCTTATTTCTTGGGAACCTTCTTCTTTTGGTTCTTCTTTGTTTTTCGCTTGTTCTTTCTTTTTCTGTTCTCTTTTTCCCTTAAATTTTTGCTTATAGGGACTCGTTTTCTTTTTCCTCTCTTACTTTTTTATTCTTTTTTTTGTTGTTTTCTCTGTCTCTGTTTTCTCTGCCTGTGTTTTTTTTCTCTCTTTTTTCCTTACTATCTTTCCTTTCTTTTCTTCTTTCCTTATGTTTTTCCCTCTCTCTCTTTCGTGATTCTGGAACCATCCGTTTCTTTCTGTTCCTTGCTTTCTTTTTTTCTTGCTTTGTTTTTCTTTTTTCTTTGCTTTCGTTCCTCTTTCTCCTTCTTTTTTCTGTCTTTTGTTCTTTGCTTTTTCTGTCTGTCTTTTGTTTGGATGGTGGGAAGTCTTTCTCCTTTCTTCTCTTTCTCTCTTTTCTTCTTTATATTCCTCTGTTTTCTTTCTCTTGGAATTATTGCTTCTTTACTTTATTTCTTTCTTGTTTTATCTTCTCTTTCATGATTTCTCTTTTTCCCTCTCTCTTTCGTTTCTTTTTCTCTGATTTGTTGTGTCTTTTCTCTTTTTTTCTTTCTTTTGTTTGCTTTTTTTTCTTTCTGTAAATTCTGCTTTTTTTTCTTTCTATCTTCTTTTTTTGCTTTCAGAGCGCAGAGTTTTATTTACTTACAATTGTCAATTGTATTTTGGTGTAGTTTTGGGATTGCTTTCTAGTTAATCGGAACTCGTGGAATTTTTTAGAATTTATGTTTTTAAAAGGGAGGGCACTCGGTTAATGTAAAAAGGTTCTTTAGCTTCTTTGTTTTCTCTCTTTGTCGTTATTTTATCTTTCTTTTTTCTCTCTTTCTATTTCTTTCTGTTTTTTCTTTTTGCTTTTCTTGTTCTTTCCTCTTTGATAATATTGTTCTGTTTCTTCTTTGTTTTTTCTCTGATTCTCTCTTCTTTCTTTTACCTTTTTTCTGTCTTTTTTCTCTGCTTTTTCTTTCCCTTCTGCTTTTTTATAATTCTGTTTCTTCTTGTTTTGATTCTTCTTATTCTTTTTCCTTCTCTCTGTCTTTTCTCCTTTTCCCTTTCCTCTGCTTTTGAAATTTTTGTTGTTTTCTCCTCTCTTTCTTTTCGATTCCTTTTTTTTTTTCCTTTTGACTCTTTTGGATTCTTTATTATAGGAAATTGTTTTCCTTTTTGACACTTTTTTAATTTTTGTTCTTATCTTTATCTTCTTCTTTCTTGCTTTTTTTGATTTTTCTTTTCTCTTGTTGCTCTTTCTCTTTCTTGTTTTCATTTGCGTTTTCTGTCTTTTTGTTTGTGTTCGTTCTTGTTTTTCTCTGATTCTTCTTGTTCATACTCTTCTCTTTTCTGTCTTCTTTTCTCTCTCTCTTGTCTCTATTCTTTTTCCTTTTCTTTACCTTTCTCTTTCTTTTTTCTGTCTTTTCTTCTTTTTTTCTTTGTCTCTTTTTTTCTCTCTTCTTTTTCCGATTCTTTTTTCTTGTTCTTATTTTTTCTTTCTTGCTCTCTTTTCTCCTGTCTTCGACTCTTGTTGATTCTTCTCTTTTTTCTGTCTGATCTCTTCCCTCTCTTTTATGCTTTCCTGTTCTTCCTTCTTCTCTCCCTTTTCTTTCTTCTCTCTGAATCTTCGCCTCTTTCTTTTTTCTTTCCTCTTTTTTGTTTTGTTCATTTTTTTGATTTGGGACTTGTTGTTCTTTGTCTTATTTTCTTTGTTTTTCTCTTTCTGATTCTTCTTTCTTTTTTCACTTATTTTCAATTGTCCCTGATTTGGATCGGGACTCGCCTCTTTGCATCTCTTTCTCTTTCCTCCTCTTTTTTCTTTTCTCTCTTTTGTCTCCTTTTCTTTCTTCGTTCTCTGCCTGTTTTTTCTTCTTCTGGAGTCTTTTTCTCTTCCTTCGTTCTTTTTAGGAAAAGTGTCCTTCTGAGGGTCCCTTGTATGCACTCTCTTCTCTATTTTTAATTAAGGGCTAGTTTTGTTTTTTTGTAATTAGTTAGTAAATTGGGGGCGGATAGGTACAACAATCTCTTTTCTTACAACAATTCTCTTGCATGAAATAGCTTTTTGGGAGCTATTGGCTAAAGGATAGGTTGAGAATAGTATAGCGTGGTCGTATCTATTTAAAATGCGAGCGAAGCGAGGAGATCGGACTTTGCGTTTTTTAGATTCCTGTAACGCAAGACTTTTTTAGGACGAATTCGTGTAGTTTGGTCTGGGCTGAAAAGGTGCTAGATGGAGGGAATTTTGGGGACTCTTAGAGATTCAGCAGTGGTTATATAGTAGATTCTTGTATTTTGGTAAATGGAGAATGTTGTCTTCTGTGGCAGACTTTAGGCGTGGAGGTCGAATTTTGTAATAGTGGGAGCTAGTTTGGCGAAGACTTGACCTACTGGCAATGGTAAATGCTCGGCCTAGAGTACGACTTTTATTCTTGTTCTGATCTTGTTCTTCTTTTTCTTTGTTTTTCTTCTCTCTCTTTTTCTATTCTTGTTTTTGTTTTTTTCTCTCTTTCTTTTTATTATCTCCTCTTTTCTCTCCGATTGCTTGTTATTTTTTATTTCTTTTTCTCTTCTTGTTTTTGTGTTTTCTCTCTTTGACTCTTTTTCTTCTTGGTTTTCTTGTTTCTTCTTTCTTTTTCTGTTTTCTTCTCTTTTTTTTCTTATACTTATCGTTTCTTCTTTTTTTAATTCTTTGTTTTCTTGCTCTCTTTTGTTGTCTTTTTTTCTTGTTTTCTCTATTAATTCTATCTTTCCTTTCTTCTTAATTATGGTTTTCTTTTTGAAAACTTTCTCTCTCTTATTTTTTTGTATTCTTTTTTCTTTTTCATTCTTCTTTTCTGTCCCGTTTTTGAGGAGCTTTCTCTAATTTACTAACTTTATCTTCTTCTCTTTTATGCTCTCTTTCTCGGGTTCTCTTTCTTGTTCTTTTTCTTTGTTTTCTCGTTTGCCTTGTCGGTCTCTTTCTTTCTTCACCCTCTCTTTCTGTCTTGTTCTTCTTGTTTTTTTTTCTTTCTTTGTTGTTCTTCTCTCTTGTTTCTTTCTCTTTTTGTTATCTTTCTTTTCTCTCTCTTTCCTTTTCTTTCGGAACCTTCTTTCTCTTCTTTTCTCTTTTTTCCTGCCGGTCTTTTTCTTGTTGTTTCTCTTGTTCTTTGTCTTTTTGTTATATCTAGGACAACGGAAGAAGTGACTTCTGTAATATAGACCTTTTTGA